>JASSUY010043510.1:0-64096 GCA_032466535.1 Forpus xanthops | reverse complement strand
CTGTATTCTTCCCAGGCCGCCTGTCCTTGCTTCCACCTTTTATAAGTCTCTTTTTTCCTTTGAATTTTCCTCAGCAGCTCCTTATCCATCCAAGGTCTCCTGGCCCTCCTGCAGTACTTCCTTCTAGTAGGGATGTATCACCCCTGAGCCTTCTCTTCAGCCAGTTCCTTCAGCCATCCCTCACAAGCCTTGTGCTCCAGACCCTTTGCCAGCTTTTCTGTCCTTCTTTGAACCCACTCCAGCACCTCAATGTCTCTCTTGTAGTGAGGTGCCCAGAGCTGAACACAGGATTCGAGGTGCAGCCTCACCAGTGCTGAGTACAGGGCAATGATCACTGTCCTGGCCCTGCCTGACCACACTATTGCTGATACAGGCCAGCATGCCATTGGCCTTCTTGGCTGCCTGAGCACAAGCTGGATCACAGTTAGTGGCTGTCAATCAGCACCCCTAGGCCCTTCCTGCAAAGCAGCACTGGGGAAGCCACATCAAAACCAGAGGCACACAGACACCTCTGGAGCCTTGCCCTTTGGTGACTGGCACACACTGCAAACACAGCCCACAGAGGGGACAGCAGCACTGCCCACAGCACTGAGCACACAGCCAGCATGGGCTGCAGAAGCAGCCGGTCCCTCAAGGAGGAGGCAGCCCGGCCCAAAGTGCTCTGTGAGGGCAGAGCATCACTCAGGGCTCTGCTGCCTCTTTCACCCTGTAATTACAAGCACAGAAAGAACACAGCATGCAGCTGTGTGGAGAGGGATAGAAGGACTTGGGGATATTTTTAGGCCCAGGGCTGAGAGACAAAAAAAAAAAAAAAAAATCAGTGGAAACTTCTGTTTCATAGGATCCTGGACTGGTTTGGGTTGGAAGGAACTTTAAAGATCATCTTCTTCCAACCCCCGCCACAGGGACATCTTCCACTAGACCAGATTGCCAAACCTGGCCTTGAACACTGCCAGGGATGGGGCAGCCACAGCTTCTCTCAGCACCCTCACAAGGAACAGCTTCTTCCTAATACATATTCTCAATCTCCCCTCTGTTAGCTTAAAGCCATTCCCTCTTGTCCTAGCCCTACCCATCCTTGTAAAAATTCCCAAGACACAGTCCTCAGACGTTCCTGAGCAGCTCAGGGCTGGGATATTGCTCCCTCGCAGAGAGCATCAATGGAGACAAAACCCTGAATCAGCATTTTCACAATCACAGACATGAAGTCAAGACCAAGTGGTCAAAGCATCTTTGGTGCCCATTAGCACACCACAGTGGATGCAATGCCAGCAGCTGAGTGGCAGTGTTGTAATAAAGGCATTTGGTAACTTCCTTGAAAGATGATGATTCAACTCGAAAGTACTCTTTTAAAGCAGTCCACACCAGGTACGTTATCTGCTCAAAGTGACCATGGCTCTTTGCTCACCCTCTGCCTGTAGCCGGTGCATGGATGCACTGCTAATGGATTTCAGGCCAACACCGCATTAAAGCGCAGGTCTGTTGGACTGTTGAATGCAGCTGTGCACAATGGGGCAGCAGTCTGCACACAGTGACAGCCCAGCCCAAACCCCTCTGTGCCCAGCCCCGCTCTCCTCTGGACAGCCTTTGGAAAACTCTGACCCTCACGCAACCTTTGACAAAGCTAAGCTGCAGTTTTGCTCCCCATTATAGCCTTCCTGCCTTACATAAATCCATCATTAGCCCTTTTGCTTGTGTTATTTCTCACAATCCCTTTTTATCTTTTCTCTAACCTTCAGGCTGTCCTTTGTCTCCTGCCACTTTCCACTTCCTTCCTGCTTCCCTGGTGAGAACTGCTGTGAAACTCCTGGCTGTTGCCTCCCAAACGCCCTCCCTCTCACTCCATCTCTTAGACTCTTTGCCTAAATTAATCCTACTCGCCTTGCTTGCCCCTGGTGACTGCTCCAATCCGGAGATTAATCTCTACCTGACAGAAAGCTCTCCCCCAAAATAAGATGAAAATCTGGCTTTAAAAGTATGAAACGGTCTGTAGTATTTCTCCAGGCATCCCATGTTGTACCTGATTTTGTCACCACCATCCACTGCCTTTCCCCCACTAAATCCTGCTGCTGGCAAAGCTGCTGTGGATGCTCCACTCTCACACACAACACTGCAGACAGAAATTCATAGGTGGTTCTCCCCTTGCTGCTGAAGGCAGCAGCAATATTTCCCCATAAAGGCCTTGTGGCTCTAACAGAACAACAGCTGCTTTGGTCATTGATAGTCACAGCAGATCTGTTGAAGAGCAAAATGTCAACAGCACAAGGTTACTTTTCAGGGTAGAACCAGATTTACAAGCCCTGAGCTCTTCATCACCAGCCTGATGACTGGTTCTACAGAAACCATGCTCCAAGTGCCCCCTGCATCCTCATGCCCTGCTTCTGCTCCAGTCCTCCCCAAAGCATCAGTAACGGCAGAGACAGAGCTGTTGCTGATTCACAAATGGGCTGTTACACCTGGCTCTTCTGCACAAAGCCATGTGGCAGAACAACTCCCACATATAAGGGATTCAATGCCTGAGTGCAGCCTGGCTGTTACTGAACTGGAAACAACATTATCTTCTAAATGATAAGAAGTGAACAGGACTCCTTAAGAGTGAATTCCATTGAAAACAAAACCTAAGCAAACAGAAGCAAATACAAGAGACAATTAAATGCTATTGGTACAGCGGTCCTCTCCCACAGCAGTAGTCAACCCCCTGCAGCCAAATTCAGCAACCATGGGCTTAAACATAAGTCCTGTCAAATGTCTATGTGCATGCAAAGGATGTTTTGTGTTAAAAGGGAAGTGCACGTATGAAGGGAGCAAACTCCCTTTGTTTCAGCAAAGGATATGCCATTGTACCCCAGAAGTACAGGGCTAATCCTGAGCTCTTCTGTCTGCATCCTTTCCCCCCTCCTCAACTTAGATTTGGGTCCATAATGACATTGCTAACAGTAACTGCCCCGACAGATGTGACACTTGATAAAGGAAGAGAGCGTTTGAAGTTGAGGTTTGAACTGACATGCCGCCTTGTTTCCTTTAGCTTTGTTTACGTTAGGGTCTCAGCTACAGGTGTGAAGCTGGCAGAGTTAAAAACACAACCCAAGAAGATAACTCATGAGAGAGCAGGACTTCTGATCTGCAGGAAATGAGCAGCTTCTTAAAATGTGGCTGCACTCTGAACTGGGCAAACAATTCACAGTGCTCTGAACTGCAAAACTGGAGGAATCATCATCCAGGAATACTCAAAACACAGAGGATCTTTGAGATAATCCCCCTGATGCTACTCATCCGACCTCTTCCATGGCTGTGGGTGAGCTTCTGTGAGCTGCATGAGCCAGGCCCAGGAGCTCACACCACATCTGACTCCAGAGCCAGCCTTCGGCATAAATTTCCCAGCATTCTGGGGATTCAAGTCCTCGGTCTGCAGCAGGGAGCTCAGAAATCCCAAAGCTCAAGTTAGGCTCGCTGCTACAAAAGTAGGAGGCAAATCCCTCTTTTTGCTCCTTGATTCCCCTGCTCCCAGCTTCATGACAGAAAGCCAGAGCCTGACCCTAGTGTTCCAGCTTTCCGTAGGACTCCTCTCTGCAAAGGCTTGGTCCAGATCCAAACAGGATCCCTGTAAACACCATCTTTTCTTGGCACCAAAATATCCCTCAAGAGATTCATTTTTGAGGGAAGTTTTCTTACCTTCTGTAAGGAAACTGCCTTCTGCCTATGCCAGGAGCACCTGGCTGGGCCGATGCAGTCTTACACTCAGACAGCAGCATCTTCCTCCCAGAATAAAAACCCATCACAAAGTTGCCCCTGACTTCTGTTTCGGATATGAACAAGAGGTTGTAGACATCTCTTCAGTGATTCTTTAGAGGACAACCCTTGGCTGAGAGACAGCAAAGTGACACAAAACCCCTTGAGATCTGCATGTAACTACAGACTTTACCCTCTCCTCCCAGGAGCTCCCTCTGAATTCCTCAAAAAGGAAGGCCAATCTTTTAGCTAATGCTTTCAGAAACCATTTTGTCCTTGCTTGGTTGCACCAGAGCCATATGATCACCAGCTGTTAAAGGCTGATTACAGGAGAGTCAATGGGTACCAACAGCCAGCATGGTACTAAGCCCAACATCCATCCATGAGTAGAGTCTTTTGACTGCTGCTTGAATACATTACCATTTACAGCACTATTCTGTAAGCTATTTATTGTTACCAATGGTTTTTATGAAGTCTTGGAGTACAAAAAAAAAATAAATCTTGATTTTGTTAGGCCAGACATTAACTTTAAAGTTGTCCCCTTCCATTTCCAATTATAACATGGTTTAGTACCATGGGTGGCTTTGATGGGCCGTCAGGAACAAGACCACACGTTAAAAACCAGTCTAGGATTGTACACAGCCTGGGTATGTCCTCATGCTAGCTTGGTGGCAGTCACACAATGAACACAGAAAAGGAACACTTTCATCAGGTCACACCTTGGAAAATACCAGTACAACGGCACAGCTGCTGCAGAAATTCTTCATATTACAAGGAAAAGAGTTCGGTTTCAGGCTGTGGACACCCAGTTACATTCCAATTCAGTGAAGAGATGCTAAGATATGAACTGCCAACCCCTCCACCAGCCCAATCCACTTCATAACTTCAGTATTTCTGTGACCCATCCCTGCAGTGCCTGGAAATCACAGTAAGATGTCTTTGTTTTCAATAGATTGTTGGATCAGGCTCTGAATATTTCTCATGCTTTCTCCCATTTGAACTGAAGACAATTCCACATCATTCCAAACACATTAAGGCTGGGTCAGAAATTCCTATTTAAAACTGAATCTGCTGCATTTAGGATTGAGAGACAGGGCTACTACCTTGAGTAAACTGGGAGCACCAGAAATCCAGACAGACAAACCCAAACAGCAACTTCCTGGGCAACACTCGGTAGCCCATACAGTAGTTTTCAGCTCTTTAAAAATTAAGTCATTTTTTTTCAGTTCCCAACAGCCGTGCTAGTTGAGTTTCACAGGATATCCAAAATGAGACCGAACAGCTTCCTTCCCAAAGGATTCCTGAGCAGACAGGCAAGCTGGAAAAAGTGCCTCTCACCACTGTAATCACAGCCAGGATGTCCACCTCATTTCCCAGGGTAAAACTTGAAACCTGCATTGGTCCCAATGCCACTCACTGGGAATCTTGCAGAAATTGATTTTCTTTCCAGTGGCATGGAAGCAAGCCTGAGCCCAGTGTGTCCCAAGGAGCACAAGAAATCCCCTCCTTGCAGCGCTGATAACCCTCTTTCACTGCATGACCCATGACTTCATAGTGTTCTTTCAGCACAGCACTTTGGGGTTTCTCAAATCAGAGTGCTGCTGCTGGAAGTTTCCCATTTCCTGTCAGCCCAGTGCACGTCCCTGCTATCCCTGACAACAGCCACACAAATGCTTTAGGGAGAATAGTTGTATTTTCTGGAATGATGATATTTGGAACTTCTGGCTTTCGGACTCTCAGTTCCAGCACCAACCAAACCCTCAGCTGTGATTTCTGTGCAGCAATACACGAGTGACAGAGGGAACTGCCTCCCTGTGTCAAAGCCGTTTCTATTACATGGTCTCCCGGTGAGAGTTTTCTCGACTTTGGTTTTCTTTCCTTTCCCACATCACCAGCTATTTCACTTTAACTCTGTGCCTAACATCAGAATATCAACACACTATCTGCATGCCACCCGTGCACAAAAGCTGACTGGCAATTCTGCAAAATTAAGAGCAAGATGATTTATTGCAATAAAATTGAACTCATTTTACTATTGTATATTGCTGGGGTGCAGCCATCTGCTTAGCTATAACTTTTCCCCTTCCCTCCCATCTTCTGCAAAGTTATTTCTCCATTCAAAGTGGCAACCATTTTAAATGCTTTGCAAGGAACAGTAGCTATATGTTACTAGGTCATCAGATCCCAATAGGGTTTATGAATGCCATAATGAATTTCAGCCCAACATCTGTCTGCTCTCTGAAACAGATGCAATTATGGGAAAAAATAGCTGCTGCCTCTTCACAGGCAGCTTTCTCACTAAAAAAAAAACCCAAATACAAAGAAAACCGACACAGCAGAGTTTAATCTCTACCGCATTAAATTTATCAGTCAAAATATCATGTGGCACAAGCTTGTTCTGTGAAAGCAAGACCAGTTGTGGCAGCTTTTCGACTTTGAGAAAATCCTGCAGGCATAGCTTTGGTTTTGCCAAGCAAACACTAACCTTGGCTGACTCAGAGCACAGTTCCCTTTTATCCAAACCGCTGAAATGTGGTGGTTAGCAAAGGAGCGACTGGTGTCTGAATCACCCTGGGTTTGGAGGAATTGCAGATAAAAGTCTTGGGCGCAGGGTTTGGGGGCAGCGTGTTGGTTGGGTTTTTGTTCTCTTCCTCCCCAAAGGAAAGAAAAAACCCCAAACCCAACAACTCTGAAAGCAGGGCTGCTTTTCAGAGCGCTTAAAATACCAACTTGATTCTACCTTTGTAACCTTTCCAGTGTTATCTGTCAGTCCGGGTATATTTCCAGACTGAGCAGTAAATTAAAGTGATTTTTTTCAGTCGTGTTGCAAACCTAACCTGTGCCTCACAAAATTACACAATTTTAACCCTATCTTTAGCTACAGCAAAGCCGACCTCATTGCTCAAGTCCCAGTTACACATCTGCGGCTCCCAGCCCCCCTGCTTCTCCTTTCCTTACAGGAAGGAAAAAAAAGGCAAAAGAGGAACTGTAATTTATGAGCCCACATCCAGCCCTCTGGAACAAAACCTGCCCCCTGTGACCTACGAAACATCTTCAGAGAAGTCTCCTCTATTCTCACTCCAATCTTTATTTAGTTCCAAGTTGCTTTTTATCTCCATGGTTTGTCAGCTTTGAACATTTCAAACATACTTGGGTGCCCTGGTGCAGAGTCTGAGCCTTTTAAATCCCCCTGTTTTCCTCAGGGGAAATGTATCCTGTCTTTGGGAGGTTGCCTAATTTTTTTGTGTGTGAGAGCATGCTGGATGGGAAAGGCAAGGGGAAGCTCATTTGAGCCTTGAGCAACAGAGCCCTCTTCCAACACTAACTCATGAATAAGTCTATGCCTTTTCCTGTGTATCCTTGCCAGCCCTATCTAAACATTTGCTATCTCTGTATACTAATAACCAGCAGAGAACTTCCAGCCAAGTTTCAGTTATGTCTGCAGCACCATGCTCTGGCTGGTAACAGGCAACACTGCTCTCAGGAGGGCCTGTCAGTGCTCCCACTGCGCTGTACAGCATCTCTGAGAAAGCAGTGGGTAGGTGCCCTCGCCTTGCTGCTGCTGCACAGTGAAGCTGCCAGCTGAGACTGTCAACATCTGAAACATTAAATCTGACAAGTTCTTTAGTGGCTTGGGAGGAAAGGGAGGTCTCTGCACATCAGCCACGCATTTACCCATACTCAGTCACAGAGGTTTTGTGGGCAGGGAATGTGTCTGTGCAGGTCCAAGACCGGGTGTATCCACTGGTTTTACTGATAGCCTGGAAACAAATGCCCAAGAACTGCCGCATAGCTCACAGATGACTCAAAGAGGTAGTGTGGCAAGTGGCACACCATGTAGCACACATGGATCAGTAACCCAAACATGTTTCAACCATATTCATTTCATAGAGCTCATGCCACACTATGTGCAAGCCCAGCTTGCATTCAGCAGGTGGACGGGCTGGGGCACAGACCCTCTGAATACTGCCCACGGCACCAAATCTCAGGGGCACTCACAAACTGTAACAGAGTGAATCTGCACGAGTACCTTCGTGCAATAGAGTGGCAAAAGGGCTGATGGGATCCTGGCTGCACAAGCAGAGAAGGCAGGCTAGGGAATGGACTTCACCTCCCATATGGCTTTGCTGAGATAAATGCTGGAACAGCAGCTCCAGCATCTTCCCAATAATGTGCAAAGTGGGAATGAAGACTTGGATTCAGCACAAGGAAGTGGCACAAAAATTAACAGCCAAGGACAAAATGGCTCATTGAGCCTACCTTGAATTGCTAAAGCTCTTACCTTATTAAAAAGACAAGTGACTTTATATTTTCTCCTATGGAGAAAATAGTGGACATTTTAATCACAAAAAACATAATGAGAGCCAAGAGCTGAAGCAGAAACCAGACAATTAAGAAAAGCCAAATCCCAACAAAGCAGAAACAAAGGCACCACATGTTAACAGACATGTTGGTTTCCATTTCTCATGGGTCTCTCACTTTCTGGTTCCTATGGTAAGCAAACCAGTCCTCAGACCTGTTCAAATTACAGCTTCTTTCATCAGCCTCTCAGGCTGTTCTGCTAGTCCATTGTAACTGGTGAACACGACGTCCTGACCATGGCAGCTTCTGTGCCTCCGATGAAATCCATCCCCATCGGAGGGCTGTCTGGCTGCTTTACAGCAGACAACTTGCAGCCAAGCCCAGAACTGGCACCCTATAGAGCACTTGGGCTTAGCCTTCCAGCAGGAAGAACTGAGGATTTAAACCAGCTTCCCCTTTCACAGCAGCTTAAGTTCTTTGAGGACTTGAGCTCCATAAACCAATTAAATATCTTTAAGCCCTTGAGCTCTCATACCTTCTCTGAGCAGCCTGTATGTTTACACTGCTCTAAAGGGTGAAAGCTGATTTCATCTAGCTGAGACCTGAGCATCTTACAAGGTCACGGGGCAAGCAATCCTAAGCAGAGTTGACAAATCCAGAACCATCTGCAGACCCAATCTGGAGTCCTGCACTCCCAGGACTTGTTTCTGCAATCAGATTCTTACAGGTTTGGGAAAGGCCAACTCTCACCTTTAATTCTTTGCTTTCCAGAAGCCCCAGTTCTAGGTTACAAAGCAATAGATGACCCATGAGCTCATAAACTTGACATGCTAAGAGTGGGAGTAAACCAGTTATTACCTGCATTTATACATCCACTGTGGTAGTGTGGGCAGCTGTAACTGGTGCGTCACCCCCTGGAGTCCCATCCAAACACCTTATCCACCTTCCTGTCTTTTTCCTTTGAATTAGTTAATATTAAAAGGAGGAGAAAGCAAATACAGTCACTTGATATTTCAATAGGAAAGCTTATAACCAAGGCTTTGAAGTACTGTTTTGGGGCTTTTTTTGCCAGAAAACCAAACCACATTGTAAAATCTTATGTGGCTCTATCACCAGCCCCCTTTGTACCCTGTATGACACATGCCACATAACTAAATGTATTTATATATAAAGTATATAGATTTGCATTATGTGTACATAAAAACACTGCATAGCTCCTAAACGCTGTAGTTTTCAGACGTGCTCCTTTTAAGTCAGCTAATAACCATTAGGTTGTGTTAAAATACAGCTTTTAACTCCTGCACAAGGAAAACAACAGGCTGCAGCAATAGTGCGACTCTGTAAACAGTCATAGATTAAGATTCATTGACCACTGAACCTTCCCTGTGACAACCCCCCCCACCAGCTGCCCAATGTGCTCGTCAGTAAACTCTGCATGGTTTTATAGCAATAAAAATACACTTCGCCCACTCAGTTGAGGTCAGTCACGTGCTTATGCCTGAAAAGGAGCATTTACATGGGTGTTGTGTGAAGGGCAGATCTGCTCCATTGAGGTCAACATCTTTGTTTCTTCTCAACCAGGAACAGACCATCCCAGCAAGCAGCCCATCCATCAGTTCTGCCTGCTCAGCACCCACATAGTGCACTCTGCATTCAGGCCACCCAAGGAGATTGTGGCACTGGGGCCCAGCCCCTGGACCCGGATCTGGGGGTACCGGACCTCTCCAAGCCCTGTCCCACTAAGGCACTTTGTGCAATTCATTCCCCAAACCCAACTCACCAACAGGTCCAATACAGCCCAAACCATGAATCTTCCCAGCCTAACCACGCTCCAAACAGAGGACATTTCACTGCTCTCCCCCCCCTGCAAACACAAGATGACATTTCAGTAACTTACCTTCAATTCAAAACTCCCAAGGCCATGCAGCCCCTACTTCAGCACTTCCACCATTTGTCCCAATCAGCTCACACTGAACCCCTCACCACAGAGCCAGCAGCACCCTGAAACTTTGAGCTCCAGAGAGAAAGAAACACACAGACAAAGCTGAACTGCCTCATCAAGCAGGGACCCAGCTGCCAGCAATCATGGCTGGCAGAGAAAATAAGCACAAGTGTGGCTGGTTTGCCCTGATTTTATATTACATTGACCCTTTCCTTTCAGAGGTAGAGGGGAGGTGGTTTTGTGCAACTTGGGGACCCACAGCCATTGCAGCTGCCTGGCCTTTTGCAGTGTACCTGCTCTGCTGCAGCACAGCTGGAGTCATGGCCTCGCACAGCAATGTCCTCCAAAGTGGTTCATCACACTTCCACCAGAGCTTCCCACTCCGTTAGCTTCAGGGCGCCCTAGTTGTAACTCAGAGGACAGCCCCCACCAGATGGTTTCTCTTCCTCCATTTGAGCATGTAGCTCCTGCACACTGACTGCCCCTGCAGGCTCCTGCTTACCCTGAGCCATCAGAGCTGGGGTACTTCCAGTCTGCAGCCATGCTGTGCTCTTGCTCTGGCACTAATGCCGTGGGGAGCAGCGTGCCTCTGTCCCATGTCATGGGCTCTCCACCTTTCTCCTCCACCCATGGGCCACCACCACAGCTCCCATGGCCCTGTGTATGATTAGCTGTGTCCCCTGTATGTACGCTGCACAGCACTGGCCAGCTGCTTGCACCAACACCTCCTGTGCTCCAGTGCCCCGGAGGGGTAAATCCCTGCAGAGACAGGCAGTGGTGCAGCAGGCTGCAATGCTGCAGCGGAGGGCAGAGACAAGCTGCTTTGTGGCTTTAGCCAGCCCATCAAGCCCCTTTGGCCCTGACCTGGGCTCTGCCCAGCCATTTGGGATGCAGTGCATGCTGCCTCACCAGCCTGGCTATGCTGTAGCCTTACCCTGGTGCAGATTAACACCCCTGCACTGGGCATTTCATCTTCTCTAATCTCTCTAGACCCAGAGATGTTCCTTGTGGTGACTGAACACACGTGCAGGCTCTGCAGGTACTCACCCCCCTCTTGCTCTGAAGCAGCAATAGCACTTCCATTTTTTTCCTAGCTATACTTTTTCTCCAATTTAAAACCCCCAAACAAACCAGGCAAACCTCTCAGTTTAACTCTGCAGTACTTGAATCCTTTTGTTCTTTTTGCTGGACTTAGGTTACCCCACAGAGATCGATTGTGTTCTTTCTTGTCCAGACATGTCTTCCTGCTTAGCCAGATAACAATTTGCCTCTGTTGTTTGGCTGTATGGTTTGCGTTTTCCCTGGACATTTCTGTGAACAACGTAGCAAAGGTCAGTGTTGTGTATCCCCATTCCCTTTCTCTTCTTGGTTTATTTTGATGATTCTCCCATACTGATGCTGGCTGCTTTTCCAGTCACATTTAATCCCCTTTGTGGCCACCTCCACTTTTCCAATGCACATGCTGGCATTAAATTGTCTGTTATCCTGTCCTAATTTCCGTATTGCAACTGCTGGGAGGCTCATCATAATTTATCTATTTCTTTTTCTCTCTGCTGTGTCCCTTTGTATTGTTTGTTCTTCGTCTAGATTGGGAGGGCCTGCAAGTCCTTTCATGACTATTATTTTTTCCACATGTCCAAGCTCAAACTGAGAATTAGAAAGCTTCCAGGGCTGATCCTTTCTTGGCCAGAATTCCTCTCTTGTTTTTCTTTTTAACCTTTTGAGAGCATTTTCTGCAGTTTTCCATTCCCAGCTGATCAAATAGAGAACCAGAGGCAGCAGGGAGGGCTTGGGCGGTGGGGAAGTCCCCAGGGTGACTGCACTGGAGATGTGCTGAGGCTCTTCACAGAGACAATGCAGTACTTGATATCTTACCCCTGTAAAACTGAGAGGGAGGAAGCTTGGGTTTGGACTTGTGATGGCAAACTGAAATTGTGGCTGTAGCTCCCCTCCGTGTTAGAAGGCATCAGAAGTTTGTTAACTAGTCCAGTTATAAACACACAAACCCTGTAATCCACAAGTCTTATTTTGTCCTTAGTAGAAGCTGTTGGATTAACTGAAGACAAATGTGCAGTGTTATTGCAAACTCTGGATTAGTGAAACAAATTCTCCTTCAGAGATATCAGGTACAGACCCCTGGCAACTACATTGAATTGACTCTGTATTTTTAGTAGTACAAATGACAGCAGAATACCATTATTCATTTCAGCTATCCCCTATTGTGGCAAATTACCATTCACCTCCCAAAATGGATATCTCAGTTGCAGACCTTTATTTTCTTATCTATGTGTAAAAAAACCCCACTGCTTTTTCCATCCACATCAGCAGTCTATGATTTCCCTGGGGAAGTCTGTTTTAGGTGTAGCACTATGACTTATTCTTGACTAATATCACCAAGACTAGACAGGGCACCAGCACGTCTTTACCTTCCAACACATACCTGAAATCTCTCACCAGGTCTGTGACTGCCTGCTCAGGACTTAGTCACTTCCTCCGCAGCCTGTAGGGAAGAGAGCAAAGTTAAAGAGATGTTGCTCTATCCTAATAAAGCTTCTCATCAGTGGCTCACAGCTAATATGTATGCTGCATTCATCTTGCTATGTATGGAAACTGCTCAGGCTGCAGGCTGGGGTCTGATCCTGCTGTCAGTAGAGCCTTTGCCTGGTTTCTTGGTGTTACCACGTAAGCTCCTGAACTAGCCAAGTACCACAAAATGTAAGATCTAGATGTTGCAGTAAGCCTCACTGCCCCAGTGCTGCTTTTCAAGCCGCCCATAAGGAGCTCTTCCCTTTCCACAGCCAGGGAATTGTCCTGCATGGCTCAATGCAAAGTACAAGTTAAACATGAAATCTTCAGGAAAATGGTGTGGTGCCTGTGCAGAGTGGCTGACAGTCATCAGTGACAGCACACCTAGGGCTGGGGCAGCACAGGTCAGCCCAGAGGAGGTCTCATTCCCAGAGGTGGCAGGCAAAGCCATTCAGACACACTGAAGCTGATGATTATCTGAGCTTGTTCTGCTTCAGCTACTCTGAAAACACAGCTTTCACATCCCAACTTTCAAGTGCTATTTAAGAAGCTAATACCTTGCTACAAGTTAGATTGCTCCTGAGTAGGATTCCTCAGGATATTTTAGTCTCCCTCCGACTTTGTAGCTTTGCCACCAGGGCTATCCCTGTGGGGTTTGCTGGCTCAAGGGGAATTAAGTAATGGAAATTAGACACTTTGGTGAGGTTTTGGGGCCTGGTGGACATGTATTGAAATACTGGCTTATCTTTTGCTGAGGAAGCAACAGCACTTGAACCCCTGTGCCCTCGATGCTAGCCCAAGACAGGCATCCCCATACCACCACATGCATACCCTACCCTTGCCCTGCCAACACCAGTCACTCATTTGGTCTTTGGGCTTGCTCTAGCCTCAGCCTCTTTGCTGAGCAAAGGGAAAAGGCTGCCAAGGGAGAGGTCCAGGCCTGTCCACTAGAAACCACCTACAATTGGCAACTAAGATCACAGAGAATTGACAGTCGGATGGCAGCAGCTTTGGGCAGGCAGCCTGCAGCTGATGTGTGATGGGCACTGCACTTCCCCATGGTAAGGAGGCTGCCGGCTCTGTCCCTGCACGGCATTAGTGTGTGACTTTAGTGTGTGACATTAGCATGTGACATCCATCTCACAAGGACACACTGATTTCTGCCCTTCTGCCTGCTCCTGCCTCAGCTTTTGTCACTGCCCTGTACAAACCACTGTGCTTTTCCTCAGCTCCCTTGGGGAAAGTTTGTGTTTTACAGTCTTACTGTAAAATGACAAGAATCAGGCTTCTAAAATCAGGAAGTTTCTCCAGCAGGCTTCTGTGCTTTGCTGTACCCGCTCCACATGCTCCTCTGGCAATTTCTGTGACCTTATTTCTCAGAAAAAGAAAAAAAAGAACAAAAGACAACTCCCATCATCCCTCAAGTCTCAGTGGAGCTCTCCACACTAAAGGAGAAGCAGAGGCTGCCAGCTCTCTATCTGGAGCTCTTCTTACACGTTTGTTAACCCTCAGGGTACAATGGATGCTGAGAATTATCCTTTCATAACATTTGTTTGGCTGCCAGAAAGGAAAAATGATTAGCAGCTCAAAGGTTACATTGCTGTATGTTGCAAGAGAAGCCCTTGTCATGGGCTGCCTCTGTTTTGCTGGCTGTGGACATGCCACCACGATGCTCAGCTGCCAGCAGGGCACAGGGTTTCTCTGCTCATCGCACTGCACACCCAATGCTCCATCCCTGTGCTTGTGTTGCGGTAGGGGAGATTTCTCCTGCTGCCGTACAGTCACCTGTCCTCACCTCCTGCCAAGGGCAGTGGCAACCAGACCTCACGAGTGGTAGCCAGACCTTGCCAGGCGTCACTTAAGGCCTCATCACCCACTTCATCCATATGACTGCAACCAGCTTTAAGTTGTGCATGAAACACTCCCTGCTACACAGAACGCTATTTCTATGCACTCTGGAGGGACTTCAATATGTTAAAGACAAGTAAGATGATGAGTTTACAAAGTAAAGCTAATGGTTTAAAAAGGGATTTAAAACAGGTTACTGAATTAATGACTACTGTTTCCTTTATTAGCCTGTTTCTGTTTGTGGGCAGAGCTACTTAGATAGAATTTACCTCTTTTTAGACCATGGGGAACTCAGGAATTTGCTACTATAGTTTTGGAAGCCCTCTCATGGGTCTCAGAGCAGGCTGGAGTGACCACAAGATGCTGATGGCACTGCAGCCAAGCAGCACCCATGCCTTACACATCCCCACCAGCTGCCAGCATAGGAATGTTTTCTAGGCAAGAGGTAGTGGGCTCCAGCCCTCACACACTCAGCTCCTGCCCTTCTCTACCCCAAATCACTGCTTTGTGCCACCTCTCACACACACTCACTCATGCTGACTGCCTCTGCCATGTCATTTTTCTCACTGGCCCTCATGCCCGTATTTCATAGCTGGGGAAGTCTGCCAAGGACAAGCCAGGTTGATCAAGTTCACAGACATCCTCCTTCATTTTGCTGTATTGGGCCCCACTCTTTTATTGCACAATGAAGGGGCTGCTTTGAATTGCACCAACATATACCTATATGTGCATTGGTCAAAGCATTGTGCAAGGAGAAATTGTTCAGAAGGGTAACAGAAACTGGCTCTGGATTGAAGGCTCCCTCACAGACTGGCACTGTCACATCACAGATGCTTGCTCTGTTCATTGTGTCGAAGGGTGCTAGCAGTGACGCTTGAACTTTGTTCAGATCTTCCCCAAGTTTGGCAGTAGAAGGTCCAGAGCTCTAATATGGGTTCAGGCTGGTTGTTAGGTACAAATTATCTGTCAGCCCAGTTTTTCCCTCTCTGTCTCTTTTGCCAATGATTCGTTAAGTGCAGAGACTTCCTGTCATCTCACTGGTCTGTGTCCTTTTTTTCTGCTGGTCGAGATGATGCAGCCACTGAGCTGGGACAAGGCACCCGCTGGGAAGCTGCCAGTCCAGGCCAGGGAATATTATCTACTGGTCAGAGCTCCAGAGTGAGAGGAAGTGAGCATGGCCCCAGTGCTGCCTTTGGTATTTGGTAGGATCTTGGGAAAAATAGATCCTTAACCCTGGTTTTCCTGAGGAGGATGAAAGCGTTTCCCCAGGGGAGTTAGGTGTTAGATTGTTTCATGATCATAAAGCCTTTGATATCTTCTAATCAAAAAGCTGTTAAGGGCTTTAAAGGTTGTTATAATCCGTGGAAGAGATGCTAATTTTCTTTGTACAGCCTACACAGAATATGGAGTCTCTAGTTATCTAGGGACAAAGTATTAAATGCTCCTTTTAGGTGCTGACAGAAGTTACCTTTAAGCCACGTACACGCACTGATTTAGAGTATGTTGTACTTTAAAAGCTTCTTCACATCTCATTAGACCTTCTCTTCCTGAGTCACCTCATAAGGGGCTAATTTACATTAAGTGTAGGCCACGTCGAGGTCTGGATTTCTCATGAAAATATGTCTCGGTAGTAAAAGCACAGCCCCTTGTGCTCCCTGCATGAGAGTCACTAAAACTCTCCTCCACATCACAAATCCCAGGGCATGCTCTGAATCCCAAATAATCTGGGCTTAGAAAGAAATGAGGTGCACATTTCTTCCTTTGACAATTTTCATTTCCACCTTGCCTTGCCTACATTTCTCCATTAGAAGAGGGCACCAGAGACTTTGCAAACCCCTCTATACAGTATGAGCACAGTCTGAACTATATTCTGCGTTCTCTGAGCACTGCCCAGCCCAACACTTGAGCCCACCCTGCCACATGTAAACACGGTGGGTACCCCACTGCACTCACATGTAGCTCTGTGCATCTACAAGCTCTGATGGGTTCAGCAGGAGCTGCTGGTGCTTTCATTCCAGCAAACCACTCCGTATACCCATAGTGCAAACCTGCAGCCAGGAAAACATTCACCACCCACAGCTGCGTACAAAGGAATTATTTTACAGTCCTACAAGGAATTGCAAAACTCATCTGGTACAAAATACATCGGTTTTGTCTTTGCGTTTGTCCTGAAGAGAAGCAAGCTCTTAAAACCTTGTAAAGCGAATTACACTCTATCGATAAAAATGAATTAGAGAAGTTGATTATAGAAGACCTACCGTGAGAACCTGGCTCAGCTTGACAGGCTGTAGTTTAGCTATTATTATTTGCTTTACTGCTTGGTCTGCAGCTGTACAATGGTATTGCAATGAAGAGAAAACGCTGACAGGTCGCATTCTGAATCTATTGGCAGTGCCACTGTTTCATATTCAAATGACAAATATCCTGGCAAAGCTGGGTAACTTTTACTCGATACTTCCTTTTTTAGACATTGTTTTATGCCTCTTTGGAGGAGCCTTATACTTCTGAATTTCTCCAGTGGCATTGAAAGAATCAAATGGCTCCTTGCGGTAATCATCACGAAGCTGTGATTCCCCACCACACAAATCCTTCCTTCCCCACCACAAACACTTCATGTCATTCCTTCATGGATGCAAAGTACATTTCAGAACATTGTTATTTGCTTTTGCAAGAATATGATGTACCATTGCTTTCCACTTTCAAGTGTTGCTTTCTTCCTGTAACAAATTACCCCCAAATCCCACTTTAACATTTGCTGTACTAACTAGTACCAAAATAGGATTGTTTTAGTCGCTGTTATTTATGAAATTCCAAAACTTCAAATACTTTCAAGATCATGGAGGGACCAGGGCAATGGCAACTGCTTCAAACACTTTCAGACCAAGTGAAAGGGGGCAATGGCAAAGCAGTTTGTGTGGTTTGCTGAAGTGCCAGTCAAATGTTGCAGCCTCCAGCATGGGGCCCACTGCACTGCAGAAACCAGTTACCTCCTCCATCTCACCGGAGGTGATGCAGTAACACTTCTGGCATACCTGCAAGCTTCACAGCAGCAGAAAGCATGAGTTTTTACTTAGTGTGGAATTCCCATGCATGTAAAGAAGTAGGTTGGTTTGTTGCTTGGTTTCAGGTTTCTTCGGCTGGTTTTTTTTCCTGTGGAAGAAGCCAAGGAAGTTTCCTATCCAAAAGGAAATTGAAATTTAATTTTTAGATTATCAAGACAAGGGTTCTGAAGTAAGGTTCTGGCAAGAAATATTTTTCTGGGGAACTTTTCCCAGCATCCACTGAAGAGTGGACAAACACAATGCATTCATGCAAGAGCTGTCACAATGATCATTGTGCATCACTGGATCAGTGTTTCTGCCTGCAGAACCCTTGGACTCTGACTGCTCTCTTCTCCCTCTCCCTTCTTTACACTCTCCACTTAGTTCTTTGTATACTAGTAACTTTGCAACCCCAGCATGAACCTCAAAGGGCGTAGAAAAGAAGAATGGGTGTCACAAGAAGATGCATGAAATCCTGCAGGGAGGTAGCTTCTTGCAGAGAGCACTTCCAACCATGCTGTTCCCATGCGGAAAGCTCCCAGGTACCCAACTGAGACACAATGAAAAAGCCATTGCTGTCCCATCCTACCACTGAGTTCCCAGGGAGACATCACTGCCAGGCTAACAAGCACTGAAGATTTTCTCTCCTGTCGCCAGGACTATGAGATGTGACAGCTGTTCTGCCACAACACTTGCATCTATTCAGAGACTGGAATAGGAAAAGCTGCTCTGAGGCTTTCCATAAGGGCATAATGCTAAACGCTGCTGAAGGCCGTGGTTTCTGGCACTGAACAACTCTTCCATGAAGTATTTATCACCGAATTAAGGGGAATTTAAGTATGCGCTTATGTATTTGGATGAACAGAGCCTGCTGAATCAAAGGAGCTGCTGAAAGTGGAGTAGAAGCTCTTAAAAAAAAATCACTTTTTTTTTTTTTCCCCTCCTAAAAGTATCTTTTATTTATTTCCAAGTCCTTATCTTGTTTATAACAAAGAATGAACAAAATTCCTTTCCCAAGGCTGGATAGTCCTGGAGCATATCCACACCAAACAGGGACAAAAATAAGCTTGATTTTAGGCATATTAAATAAGAAAACGCTTCTTAGTCTCTTCAGTTCTCTCTCTCCCTTTTGTCCTTTTCACTCCTCTGTACACAATAAACCTAAGGTTTTATGGCCTTATCCAAAGTCTGCTAAATTTGATGGAAAGCTTTGTGTTGGCTTGGATGGGGTCTGGACCAGACCTGTAGGCAGAGTACAGCAATATCTTTATACAGGTTTCTCATCTACTGCCTAGAGAAAGGAATATTAATTATTAAAGTACAAGCCCAGCCCCCAGGAACTGTCAATATTTATTCTGCTTTGTTACTAAACTTAAAATTAATCAGTTTTCTTTCTGAACTTTCTTTAGGAACATAAAATCTGTGGAGGCTGAAGAGGTTTCCAATTTCTAGCTCATTTTTATATAACCTTCAAACCATAACTGCTTCTGAAGCGCATCAGACACAAAGGCAAGTACACAAACAGTAGTTTCCAAACACCAGAACAAACCACCTTCAAGATGAACATTCCAAACCAGAAGCCCCACGTGGCTGCAATAAGGACGTTTGCTGCTGGTGATTTAGTCACTGTGAGGGCACAGCCTAACACCCGGGCTGCAAAGGGCTGCAGAAGTGAGAGGCAGCACCGAGCACTGCCAGGGCAGTGCCCTGGCCTCTTCCCTGATAAATCCAGCTGAATAAGTACATGGCTTTGGTGAGTCAGAGGAATGCAAAATGCCCTTATGCCCTTCTATTTCTATTTCACATGAATGAGCTAGCACATTTTTGCCACCAAGGCCCTGACACAGCTGTCAATGCCATTACAGGGGGCTGACCCTGCTGGGGAGTTGCTTTGGAGTGCGTTTTCACAGTGGGACGAGCTCCTGGTCTCTGTGCCACCCAAGTTCCACTGCACTGTCTGACATATTTTCCCAAGTCCTTAAGTGCTACCTCGACCATGGAACATCCATATTACACAAAACCCAATCAACGAGAGGCTCTCTGAGCTCAGGTCCCATCCCCATACTACAAGCAGAGGGGTACAATGGTTCTGATTCATGTATATATTGTTGTAGTACTCAATACACACTTTGAAATCTTAAAGCAGATTGTGACTGGTCATCTAAAACTAAAAGATACCGATACAAACACATCATGTGCTTTTGCAAAATGACAGAAAAACTGTTCTTTTCATATTACCTCAATGCAAACATGATTGCATTTTGCTTTTGAATAGCTACTGTTCTTAGAGACATATTATTATCAGGTAAATTAACTTGCTACCCATATTTAGTCATTGTAAATGACCTGCATAGGTATTTGTGTTTCTTCTTTTAGAGTTTGCATGCTTCATACAAAACGAGTAGGTTTCAAATCTTACTGAACATTCTATGTGAATTCACCAGATTCTCAAGGAATGTGGAAAGGAAAATAATGAAAAGTACAGCTTTTCATTTGAACATATGCAGCTCTTTTCATGCAGGGTTTTCTCTTAGGGTTTTGGTTTTTTTCCTTTTTTAAATTACACTTTGCATTAATTAACACAGCCAGTGTAAACACAGTCTGTAACACTTAGAAAACAGTGCAAATTTTGGAAGTTTCTGGGAGGAGGTTGAAATACAGAGATTTATAATGGAGGTAAAATCACTTTCTTGTTAGAAAAGTACATATATCAAACACCTACATGTTCAGAACTTAACTTCACAAAAGAGCAAGTTAGAATTTACTGTGTAATAAATTAATATCTTTTCTAGATTTCCATTTTCAGTGTTAGTGTCAAAAGCATAACAATGCTAGGAAAAAAGCAAGAGAACCATTATTATTTAGAACCTAATAAAACTCTTACAGACAATAACTGGTGTAAAGAGGGCACAGAATGAACAACCAGGGAAAGAAGCAATGGAAAAATTCCGACCTCTATGAATTATTGCACATTTGAGACCATTCTCATAGCCCCGGGTCCAATTATGGATGCTTTAAAGTCTTAGGCCAGTGTTTGTTTCCATTTGGCTGTAGGGTACAATTTAGGAATCATATCAAGGATTTACTGAACTTGTTTGCTGATGAAACCACAGGCAGCTGAGTGCAGAGTGCTAACTTTTATTCATGCAACCAAAGAGAACAATGCTAAAACCATACTGGAATACAGGCAAGGTTGCCTGCCATAAAAATATTTTTGGGAACTTGATCCAGCAGATCTTATTGAGACAAACCTCTCATGTCTACTGTGTTTGCATTAAAGCTGTGCCAAAACCTGCAAAACTGGCTTCTGTCTTCATTATTTAGAGCTTTTTCCTCAAATGGTCTTATCTCCATGGTCTGACTCTGCGACCTTTAATCAGCTGAGTATGGACATCTCCACGAGACACACTGGTCAAAAGAAAACTCAACTCCCTGATAGTAATGACTGATGCTGAGTACATGTATAACACTTCTCATCCACAAGCAGCAAGAATGCCTCCCATGAAAAGTAAACGACAGTGCCCTATTTGACTGATGGGATCATTCATGTAAGTGAGACATGCAAGACCTTACCAGCTGTTTAAAAAGCTCACTTTTCTTTTGTTGCACAGACAGCAGAAATGTTCCTGCTCCAGCTGTATTTAAAAGGTATATAAACTGACAGGTAGATAAACAGGGAGAGAACTGTCTCAGGTGATCATCACTGAAATTGCAGTCATCCTACCAGTAAACCTGAATAAGCCAACATTTTGTCTCTTAATATTGCATTGATGATTATTTTCTATTGCTGATGTTCTCACAAAAAGGTTAATTTTAAACTGTAACTACTGATAATGGAAAAAAAATCCTACTTAAAATTACACTGCCTTTGCTACAAATCTTAAAAGAGCTCAAGAGATCTTAAGACATTTCAGATTAATGAATATACTGACAGATAATTTTTTGCTTAAACTGTTAAAAAAGGCATTAAAATTCTGCAAAAAAATTGTAAAATACTCTATTATCGACAGAAAAAGTGTTTAAAATCCTCCTAACCATCCTCCAATACTCTAGTAAGTTGTTAAATAAAACCACATTGCTAACCATTGACTAGGAATGCAACATGCCTTAGTAATAAAATGAAGAGATGCTGCTGTGAGCAGGTGATTTATTCTGCAGTAACTGTTACTACACACTTTACTGATAAAGCTTCATCTGCATTGTTTCAGCTGGTCATCTTCTAAAATGCATTTGTGAGACAATGTTACTGGGAGGTCTCCTCCTCCTTCCTTTTGAGAATGATTCACCTCTTGTGGTCTGTGCAGGAGATAATCCTTTTCGTTACATGATAAGGATTTCAAACTGTACTGAAGTCTATAGGAAGAACCCAACAACTTCTGTGTATTTCAAATACTATTACTTAAATATGTATGGATATTGGGAGATCATACACAGTGACCTTTTATCCATCCCAGATTGTAAACCTACTGTAAAATGATGGGTTGTGTTTTTTTCTACCCCCCCTCCTCCTTTTTAAAGAAGTAATAAAACTGTACATTAAAAGACAGGAAGGACATCACCAAGTTACAAAAGAATGCCCTCTCTGTCATAATCTGTAAATGTAAACAAAAAAAGTTCAAGTAGAAAAGCCAAGTGTGCCGCTGCTTCGAGTGTTTTCTCACCCCATGGGGTTAGGGCAAAGTTCTTTAAAAACGTGTCTTCATGGAGGTCATGAAGCATCTCAAGAGTTCTGATCTTCACTACCAAATATCACTGGTGAGGCTAAGCTCCTTTGCTGATAAAGGTAGCAATGGGTTGTTCCTGTGCAACTCTTGGGGATCCTTCATGGCAGTGTTAAGAGGTAGCTGTCCATTTAGTAGTGTCAAAGGTATGTTACAGTACGTGTGATGGTTGCTTATGGAAGCTATTGGCAATGTTGCTGCTGACACATCATATTCATATCCTCTGCAGTAATGTCGCATATGCACAGAGTCTGCTTGATGGTAATCAGTTAAATCAGCCCGTGATTCTACCAACGTGGCAGAAGTGCCTGTGACAGCAACAGAGGGTACAGTCTGGAGGTCTCCAAAAAGGCCCTGCTCTGCAGAATCCAGGACCTGATGTCGAGACACCACCTCCTTTTTCTTCCCTGGCATTTCAAAGACTAGGCGCTTCCAAAACTTAGAGTTCAGTTTGCTGCTTTTTGGTCCTTTCCACTTGACCACTGAGAGAAGTTTGATGGTGTGCTTTAAAGATTCCACTTCGTGATAATTCACTTTCCCTTTTAATTCAGTACACTCAATCAAAATAACTTTGATTTCTCCACTGACTAGCATATTATGGAGTCTGTTTTCCATCTCAAATATACTCCATCCTCTCCTGAGAACATAGTCTGGAGTTAACACGATAATGAGTCTTCTGCTTTGTTCAACACATCTTGTGAGATCTTCAATGTAGGCTACAAATTATAGAAAGAGAGAAAGAGTAAAGAATAAAGAAGTCTATTGTATCAAAACATCAGGCTTGCAATCAAGTATAACAAAATCCTACCAGCTTACTATTCCACGCCATTTAAGACAAGGGGCATTTCACAATATACTCCCACAAAAGTAGAACTGTGTATCAGAACTATTTCTATTTATGAAGTACATCTAGAAAACTCCTAAATAGCACCCTCCATCCTTTACTGTTTTTTTCACTTTTCATCACAACAGAATGACATTTACATAATATCCTAACAGTGTAGATGCATTAGTGACCAAAAATACACAGTTCACTGGAAAATCACAGGTCAAGATCAATGTAGTGCTTGTGTAAATTTTAACATTAACTCTGGTTACTATCAACATCGCATTGAGGGAAACACACTCTGGGAAGCAGTTCTTATCTGTCAGATGCAAGGACATGTGGGTGTTGGAGGGTACATGAACCGTAACTTGCAAGAATCAAAAAGAAAACAATCTTCATCACATGCAGAAATCGTGCTATTGCATAGAAGCAGCATGGTAGTAGCTCTTTTCTCTTTAGGCATTGACCACAAAAGCACAATAACGTTCTTTGTGGCCCAATGGTCTGCTTTAATATCACAAACCTGTGCTTCTATGTACCCCATGGTATTAACAGAAACTTCACAAGTGACAGGAACAAATGGAAAACTTAAACATATTGGAGGTATTTATTCATTGAGACATCAGTGACAAAGAAAATCGTATTCATCTTTTATTCATGTGTGCCAAGTAGTCGCAAACAATCATTGTAAGTAGAAATGCAAGCCCCATCAGTAGCTCCATGATGTCAGCTTACTGAACTACAAAATACTCTTGAAGTTGGACTTGGATGCCTGAGTTTCACTTGACCCAGGGATGGTATGGAAGAGAAGCCAATTGCACTTGTCTGCCATGGAACAGGATGGGAAAGAGATCTACTTACAGATCTGACCCAAAATCCATTCAAATGAACAGACTTCAACAAATTTCAGTGGGTTTTGGGTCAAGACCACAAAAATGAAATCACTTCACAAAACCCATTAAGGTCAGAAAAGTGTTCACTGGTTGCACAGTGTTAAGATTGCAAGCTTAGAGACAGGATATAGGGTTTTTTTAAAACTACATGAACCTCTTGACCATGCTACTCAGAATGCGCCGCCTGATGACAGAAGAGGAGCATGTGTTACAAATGAAGACTTGGACACAAGAGCTGCACAGAACAGATCTTTACTCAGCACAGGGCAGGGCCTCTCTTACACACACTGCCCTCTAGCAGGAACAACAATTACAAATAACATCATTAATCAACATCTGTGACTCATTTTTATAGTCCGAGGCACCGTACCACAGCATGCTTATTCACACCACTTCCAGTAAAGTAAATAGCTACAAAATAGGAACATTCTGAAATAGCTTATTTTCATGAGACTGAAGGCATAGTTAGCACCAAATCTGCCTTTACCAATGTTTTATTTCACCACTTAGCAGCAAGAAGAACCTCTTTCACAAATGGAAAAAAGAGGCAATTGCAAACATCCCACAGACACACAAAATTTAAGACATACACGTACATTACAAATGTCTATGCAACAATCCTGACTTTTAGTTAATGTTTTATGACTCTTTAATCATGCAGCATTTACAGTTTGTTTGTTGAGTTTTTTTCCTTAAAATATTTCATGAGGAAAACCCCCACATTGCTCTGTGTAAAATAGTTACTCATTAATGAAAAAAATTCAACATTAAAATCCACGGGAGAGGCAGCGGAAAGGGGAGAGAATCAGCAACAATGAGAAAATGATAAGCAGAACTGGTGAAACAAAACTTAAGGAAAGGTAGAAATGTTCAATACAATGGAAAGAGATTATCCCAATGTATCAACAGCTCAGACTCTTCATTTTCTTCCTTTCTTTCTGCTCCCAAAAAGAAAGAATTTAGGTGGGAAGCTTCATCATTAGAGGTTGAATCTGCAAGATACAGTAAAACAACAAACTATCATGCATCGTTCCTGAGACATATTCATCCCTCCTTCAAAAAAACTCAGAACACTGCTATGCGCAAGTCAGTTCTCTGCAGGACACAGTACTGTTCCGTATCACATATCCAGGTTAGTGCTAAGCACAGCCATGCACATCCTATATGCATCCACTTGAAAAGAAATAACCTAACAAAACAGTCACTTTCATCTCTTTAAATACCTAATGGCAACAATTTTAATAGCAACAACACAGCAACAATCCATTATACCATCTCAATCAAAAACTCACCAGACTTCACCTCAGTCAAACAGGGAGTAAGGTGAGAAGAAGACAGGAAAAGTTCCCTGTTTTCTCAGATTGATATTTCTCCCCTCTGTGCCTCTCCTGTACTTCGGAATGCCCACCTTACTGGATATTGCAACAAGTTAGAGCTCTCTTTACAGGTAACTCAACAGACACCTTTGAAAACGACCACGTGGTGCTCTTTCGAAGTTTGCAGCTGGTTCACTGATAGACATGACCAATGCACAGGGGGTCTGTTAGTGCACTGAGGATAAAATACACTGTGTTATAGGAAACTGGAAACTCAAATGAAAAAACAAGCACATTTTCCAGCCATCTGGTCCAGAAGTACTTAGTACTCCCAATAACTTCAGCTTAACTGGTAAACATCGGCAACAACTTCCCTGGTGTACATGGTTCCATGGGGTGCATTCTACAACATGTCCAATATGCACAACTTAAGCACTTCTTCAAGGAAAAGCATGGGGGGACAGATTCCTGTCTGTGGCAATTTCACCTTTATTTTTTTCAGTGGTTCAAGACTGACTGCATTAACCTGCTGGTTGCTAAATCACCCACTCTTCTCTCACTTCAAGTTTGAGACTGCTCAAAATACAGGAAGTCCAGTTGTCTGTCTTAACTGGTCAGTCCATTCAAAGGTATTAAATCCAAGTAATCCATATTGGAATGTAGGATGCAAAAAGGGTTCTTTTCACCTTTCCAGTGAATAGCTGTCAGGCAATGGCTCTGTTTCAAGAAAAAACTGAGGAGGGATTTCAGGAATGACAACATCAACTAGAATCAACTGTAAGATTCCAGGACAACACATTTCCATCACATAAATGTCATTTTGCTGTCAACTTCAATGACATTTCATTGTAAGGGGAGAAAAATATAGTCTTGACAAATCAGTACGGAATTAGCAATTTGTAATTCCCAAAGATCATATTTTATCATAAACTAGAATGTAATAACAAAATGTCAGCATTAGGATTAACCCACCTGGTTTTATCAAAAAATAACATTTTAAATTTTGATCTTTTTTCCCATTGAAACACCAGTTTGCAATAATGCACAAAAAAAGGTTTTCAAACTGTTAACAGTTCCCATAGGTCAAAAACCAATTAGAATTATGAGTAGTTCTATCACTAACTTACACCATGTCCAATGCAGGGGCCAGGGAGGAATGGACAACAAGAACTTTCAGACACATAAACATAGTTTATGAATAGTGGCCCTTTAGTAGTGAAGACAGATCACCTGACAGAAAATATGTGCTCACCAAACACTTTCAACCTGCAAAGATGCTGAAATGTAGTTTGAAACACTGAAGAAGTCCAAGACATGCAATTAAATCATGCCTAACAGCCTCCTTAATCTTGAATGAGCTACACTAACCACAGGCTGGAAGGAAACACAGACAACCTAATATGCAGGCAGCCTAAGAGCAAGGAAATTAATGAACACCACGGAAGCAGAGTTGCTTACACAAAGAAACAACTAACTAACCAGATTCAGATTATTTGCAGAAGCAGTTGATGGAGAAACACCAAAAATCATATAAAGTCCTATGAATATTTTTGGGAAGCATGGTTGCAGAACCAAAGAGTACCATCAACCCTGTACTCACTGGCTCCTGGCACCAGTCTTTTTGCGTTTGGCAACTACCACTTGAGAAAGTTATTTATAGAAGAATAATTAAGTCCTGGTTTCCTAACCAAATGATTCCCAAACCCTAACTCTGAATACTTTATTATAACAAAAAAGGACTGCATGTCTTGCTTTTACAATTTATTAAATATTTGTTGCTTTTGTTAGCTCATGCCAGAACAACGATGCAGCTGGAATGCTGAAATACAGAGTGATGGCCCCTCTCAGAGAGAACCCACTCCCACTATAAGCTAAGGGACAGCTAATGAGTTCAACATGAAGGAACAAATAATGCAGGCTAGAAGGCGGCTTTGGAGTTCTCCAGGTCAGTATCCTACCCAAAGCAGGAGTAGCTAAAATTGCTAAGGGCCTTGTCCAGCACAGTTCTGAAGATCTCCAAGGTTGGAGGTTAATTCTGTGTCTCTGTGTTCTGTTCCAGTGTCTGATCAGCCACATGTCAAGGAAAGTTTTCCAAATGTTTAAATAGAATTTTCAGGGTTGCAGCTGGTACCTGTGGTCTCTTGACAACACCTGTGCACCTCTGAGAAGAGTCTGTCTTCATCTTTGTGCTTTCCACTGGAAAGCCAATAAGATCCCTCCTTGGCTTTGTCTCTGTTTGTCTTTTCTTCAAAACATATAGTTCGTTTGGGCTCCTCTTTTACACTGTGTGCCCTACTTCCCTGACCACCTTGACGGCCTTCAGTGGGCTCTTACAGGGTAGGCAGTCTTTCTGGCTTTTGTTCATATATATTCCACTTTCGACTGTCATTCCTTTTTATCCCTGCTACCTTCACCCACGCCTAGCATGAAGTGCAAGATTCATATAGAGCAGACAAGTTGGGTACTCTATTCCCATTCCACACAAATAGTGCCTCGTACCTAATTAAGGCTCCTTGGGAACCCCAGGCACATAATCCAACTGGGTCTTCATCATCCAGAAATCCAAGAAGTTGGAATTCATCAGGCAAACCCCACACAGATGGGCAGATAAAACTACAAAGTGCCAGAACTGCAGTATTGACCATTGGGTGCTTTTTCTCACACGCCTGAGGTGCAGACACCCTTTCATTTTTCAGGTAAAAGCAAAGATTTTTGTTCTGTCACCGCTGTTCTTTTCAGTGCCTGAACTCTACACCCAGGGCTGTGCTGGAGTGAACTGTTGGTGCTTTTTCAACCCTGCCAAGATCAAATGCACATACACTTTAGAGAGCAGCCAGATGATGCTCTAATAGATTTACATGGCTGGTATTAAAAATCCAACCTGACAGTTTTGACCTCTTCACTTTCAGAGTTTAAAATAATTTGCAGGAACCATGTGGGAGAATATCTTCCTCTAATGTAGTCCCAAATTTAGAAAAGCGAAGTGCAAACAGATCCTTTTCTCTGCAGACACATCATTCATAGCAAGATAGAAAATGGCTCAGGTAAAAACATAACTATTCCTATTCCTCCCCAACACCATCTATTCAGTCTCCTCAGATTTTCTAAAACTGAATGAAAAAGCTCACAGGGCTTGAGAGCACTTGCTTTCAAGGAAAGGGTTTTTGTTAAAAAAGCCCTGAAAACTAAGAGGGTGGAAAAAGTGATAACTAAGAATCTTTAGTGACAACTGCAACTGTATCTTAGGGATCACAGTCTTCAGGCTCAATTATGCTTTAGTTGCCTACATGGAAAGGTTCATGTGCTGTCAGCTTTGACAGAATGAAGAACTCTCACTTGGCTAAGACCAAATATTCTTGAAGAAAGAATAGATCTTATGGTACTTTCTGTAACAGACGGCTGAAATCCTAGGTTACGACCTTGGTCTTGCTGCTTACACAGCACACAGCATGTCATGTCTCCCTGCCATCCCGCCCTCTCATCTTCCATTCTGCATGGCCATGTGGGCTTGCGCAGGAGCGAGAGCAGAGAAGCGGTGGCTGCTTGAGACCCTTCTGCACCTCCCCAGTCTGGGAGCAGGGTCCACTGTGCTGTGCTCAGGCAGCACCAAGAGTCATTGCAAGGGTCCTTGCTGGCCACCATGTGGCAGGAACCACCAAGGCCCTTGGAATCCTTCATTGTGGTTTACCCACTGGAACCAAATGCTCCACTGGGATAACATTTGTATCCCGGCAGGGCACAGAAACAAACACCTACTGCAAAACATGACTCAGCCCCATCTGACCTGAACTCTGGATGCCAGAGATCTGCTTCTCAATGGTGCAGAGGAGGTCTCAGACATCACAGCCATCACCTCTGTCCTCCTACAGAGGGACAGCAGCGTTGCTCCATGGGCATCCCTGAAACAGATGTTCCCCAGCACAGAGCTGAAATGCAGAGCTCAGATACACAGTGTGAAGGTCTCATTGCTGGGATATGTGGGCACATCTGTCTGTAATTTCTCCCTTGCCTGCATGGGGACATGTAGAACCCATCATGGCTTTTCCCCAGAGGTTAGAAATGCACCAAGTGGACAAAAACCTAATCAAACTTGTCCTTGATTTTTCTGAAGCCAGCATTTTAGTTTGTTCAGAGATGTGTGCAGGAAAGTTAACAAAATACTATTTTACAAATCTATTTTTTGCTTGCTCTCACATCCAAGCACAAGCTGTATGTATTGCTTCATGCAAAGAACTAAGCTCAATAATGCACACCCTCCTGTGGCAGCACCTTAAAATTGCAGAGATTATAAGAAACCACTAGACTTAAAAAACGCACCTTATTTGCTCTACTAATGGAATGACACACATTTAAGTTCCTAAGATATAGAAGGAAACACATCAAAAGAGAGAGGGGGAAAGCATCATATTACACTGAAAGTCATATATGCCAAAATACAAGGAAATCTACTACGTGTGAAAAGAGATTATACTTCCTAAAATAAAAAGATAACTGATCAAACTCTCATTTTTCTATCAGCATCTACCCTGAAGAGCTATATAATTTTTCATATCTGCTACTTTTCGAGACAGTCACTCTAAAATACATTACGATTACCTCTGAAATGTCTAGCAGGTCCATACCACATCACACTATTTTCTTCACTAAACACTGCAAGACCTTGTAAGACTGGTGAGTTTTAGGCAGAACACAGCCACATTATACTTGTCCAGAGCAAATGGAGAGCTTACAAATACAGGAGTCTGAGTCTTCCCATCTTTCCCGTTCCATCTCCCTCCCTCTTGCCCCTTCAAAATAAAGTGCCTCCTCCTGTATCTTTTTCAAAGCTAAAGCATGCAAATCACACTCATTTTACTTCCACATTTTATTCTCCATTGTCATTATATCTGATTAAGCGTTCTTGAAACTCCATGTGTTAGAATCAGGCCTTTTCATAATACTGAAGAAGTGAGCTTGAGAGGAAAAAGGAGGTATTAAATCCGTGAATGTTCATAAATGAGAAGTGACATTTTCAGGTACCCTACATTTTCAGGAGAGGTTTAATGAATACCCAAAGTGATGACAAGTATTTGCTGAGTGTCTGACTGACAAAAATAGACAAAAATAAAATACCATACTGTCTGGAACAGCAATTGGGAAGAAGAATCTCATTTCAGATTAGTCTGTGCTTTGGTATAGTTACCACTGAAGGGCTAGTTTTAAAGTCCTTAATTCACTTGCATAATTGCTATGTATAACTCTGCTATATTGCTGGATATAAAATAACCATTTACAACTGTTGTGTGATTTTTGATACAGAAAGATCTATTTTTGCTTAATAACATCTAAAACTACTTGCACGCACAGAAGGCGTCTATAAGCCAAGTCCCCCTTCTGGAATATGTCACTAAGGGAGTAAAAGTCAGATCGTGCATGGGTAGGGCAAAAGAAATAAGGAAAGCAGCTCTAACCTAAGAGCTGCAAAAGCACAGGATAAATTCAAGCCTCTACACAGGACTTTACATGATCTCTGCCTAGGTTCTGACTCCCCTTTCCCAGTAGTGGAGGATTCAGAGCGCTGTTTCTAGCTCCCCCAGATGTCAGAGAAGGAGGCTCCAACTTCTGGGACAGGCACTGTGGCTGGCAGCATTAAGGCAGCAGTTTCAAGTCTTTTGGCAGGCAGGTTGCTAATGCAGCCATGTTCCAGATGTTTCACATTTGGAGACATCTGTTCCAGTATGGCCATTGCTTTGTTTTCTAGTCTTATTTCCTATACAGGAGCATTATATAGACAGAAGTTAATATTCTTTTCTAGTAATTTTTTCATGGAAGAGTTAGAGAATTTGTTAAAAAAAGGTTATTTTTCACAAGGGTAGCATTTCAAATAAATGTGATATTAAAGCAAACATACTGAGCATTCAAAATCACCATCACTTGTCAAAAATGAATCTGGAAGAAGAGATGCTATAACTAGAGCTAGAAGGGCATTAACTGTTGGTGCAGCCATCCAAAGGAGTTGCTGCATCTTCAGACATGGCAGTCAAACTGATTTGAAATGGACAACTGTATTTCACGATCAGCATGGAAAACAGCTTTGGATCACAAGGCTGTGCATAGTCCTCTGAAGAATCGGTATCATACACACCAATTATTCACACAATACCAACACTTTTCAGAAACACAACACTTGGTCAAAACTCTAATGAAAATCTAGTACCTATACCATTAACTGAGAAACTACTGCAGCTATTTATGAGACTCCATAATTAGAATAAAAACCAGAACACTGTGGGAAAGATGACTTTTACCTGTAAAGCTAATGTAGACAAGCAAAAAATTACTGAAAAAAAACCCAAACAAATAATCCGATTTCCAATGACAGACTAGAAAATCTTTTTTGGCAGTTTCCTTCTTAGCTACCTGTGTCTGATGTAGAGATTTTGGACTACAGTATTGCTTGCAGCACACTGGCCTTCCCTGTAGGAAGGTCCAGCTCCTGCCTCCACTGTAATCAAAGGCAGTTCCCTTTGATTTCACTGGTGTAGGAACAAACTCTCACCTAGAGCTCAAATTTGTAGTACTAAGGAAACCTTTCCAATTCTCACAACTTTACAAAGAGAGGTTTCCCCTGTATAGTACTTATCACACAATCCAGGCCTTCATGACACATCAGAGAGAATTATAACTGTAAGGTCAGAAATACCTACTTCCACTAGGGATCAGATCCCTATCCGGAATGAAGAGCTTATATCCATAGTGCTTTTCTAGAACATCCGGCAGAATTTCAAGTGCAAACTGTTCCTCTTCATTATTATCACAATCTAACGCATCAGGATCCACTTTGGTGTATGAAAGATATGCATCATATTCCTTGTTGTCTGCAAGAAAACAAATTCATGTTCAGCCTGCTTTTTGCAAAAGCACTAAAAAATACAGGGAAATCATATTACTCTTTGAAATGATCAAGCATTTCCAAACAAAATTGTGACTTTTCACAATATATAATCTTGTTTCCACAGAGAAATTTTTCAGGTCCAGACAAAGGACGTCCTTTCAGTTTTCTTCTCTCATTGAGCTAGTTAGTAACTGCTCCATGTGGTCAGTGTACACAGTTCTCATCTGAGCAGACCATGGGCAAAATTTTGATATAAATCCTAGAACTGTAACTTTCTATTTTATCCTTTACATACAGCTAATGGGAATCTTTCAACTCCTATGCCTCAAGAGTGCTGTGATTATGTGGAAGCTTTGAGTTCGGAAAAGTTTCTGAGCCTGCAAAGTTTGTAAAGTTGTGAGCAAAGAAAACTTTCTTGCATGAATAACTGTGAAAAAAGACATCACTTAGATCAAATAAATACTGATTATGCAAAAATCAATGCCAAATACAAACAGTTCAAAGCATATATATATATATATTTTTTTTTTTTTTCCCAGAAAATCTTGTAGTTTTTAAAACCAGTACCATAATTTCAGAGGTCACTTGATCCAGGACATTTAAAGTACTTGGAGCTCACAATATGAAAGAAAGAAATAACTCTAAGAGTAAATGGAGTGTACGGGGACAATTGCTCCTCCATTCTGCCTGCACCTCAGGGGTGGAGACAAAGCCTCATCATAAAGTGGAGACAGGCAGTGGGTCATAGAGGGGACCCAGGTAACATAACATGAGGACAGTGAGGCTGCAACATACTGGTCTGGCTAGAAACGGAGAACACTACCTCTTCCTCCTCCTGCACTGCACTAGGGCTTGTCTCCAGCTCCCTGAATCTGAAACATGGAGCTAAGAGCTGGCTACTATGCCAAGCACAGAAATGGCACCACTATTGAGCCTGGGATCCATGCTGGGATCAGACTGTCTTAGTGACATTTCTCTTTGCTCTTCCTCTGCAGTAATGGAAAAGAGTATATTGAAAAGGTCAACCTTCAGCAATTCATTCTCCAGGGGAAAGCACAGCTGCCATTATTTACAGACAATGAAAAATCAAATAGCTAATGTTGCGAGGACAAAACTGCATGAATAGAGGATTGCTGAGTACCAATTATCTAGAAAGAATAATACATATGAAAGATAATTAGAGCAGTTAAAAATCCTCAATATGTTCTAATAAAAAGAAAAATAGTTGTTCATACTGTAATGTATGCCTTGATGACCCTGGAATGTGATTACTTTCTTGTAATTCTTGACATAAAACCAGACCCATGAGGGTCAGAGCTACAAAGCATGTGAAGGCAATTTGGCCAGTGTCACCATAGTTGATGTCCCCCTGGCTTGCTGATACCTCCCTGAAATCAACAGCATGCAAAAATAGTAGCTACTGATGGAAAGATACAAAGAACAAACAGCAAAGTCAGTTTTGGAGGCCTGTCCAAAACCTGCAACCCTGTCCATAATGAAGCCTGCCAAAACCTTTTAAGAGAAGGCAGCCACCAAGTGATCCAGGCATAAAACATCCCTGCAAAGGCAGTAAAACCAATGCCAGAGCACCAACATGCCTGGTTATATTGTGTGCAAGCAGCCCCTGAGCTTCCTGCCCCTTCCAGCTGTGTGGGTATAACTGCCTTCTCCAGTCACCTCAATTCACAACACGAATAAGCAAAATATGCCCAGAACAAGTTACCACAGGCTCCTGTGAGTCTGTACACTTGTGTTACATCTCTATGGCCTCAACTACCTCTTCACGAGCTTCACATACACAGGGTATAGCAGAAGGACCCACCCATGCCTTCCACTGCTTGCTTCATGTGCTTTGGGTGCAGCAGTGTTTGGAACTGTTTCCTGAATGGCTTTGCTTAATCCTTAGCATCATTTTCTTTAAAAACAATCCTACACACAAAACAGGAAGTGAATGCATCCAACACTGCTTACATAGGATAGTTTTAGAAATAGGAATAAAGCAAATCTGTTGAGTTTCAAATCTTCTGTTTTAAAGAAATACATGTATAAATGGAAAATGATCCTGCAATTTCATCTATACAGCTGACTACTTGTGGGAGCTCTATATGTTTCACTTTAGCTTATGTACATAGAAAGAAACATCCCTGATCACATTTTGACTCTAGTAACATTCTGCCTCCATCTTCCATTCTGCAGGATCAGAATGGGAAACAAAGCTACAATAGTACTAAAATCATGCACTGGAAAAATAAAGTTGTTTTTAGAATTAACACGTACACCAATTCCCTTAAGTACTCATGGGGCTTCCCCTAATGCAACCAGAAAATAATCTTGTTTCATAAATTAGAAGGTGACTGAACCAAGGAAGTTACATGAATAAAAATGTTAGCAACTCCACACTGAAAACACAAGATAAATGAATCAAAGCAATCTGGAGGGAGTTACCACTTTGGGTCACTATTTCTTGGTGTGAACCAGTTATGTTGGTACAATCCCAAGGTGTTAGAAGTAAATTACCTCCAAAACCCTTCACTTTCTCCCAGATATCAGTACAAATACTGTGCAGTACTGTCCCATTTGCTTATGGCATGGCCCAGTGACATTTCAGTGAAAAGACTCATTGATTTCAGGGGATTTGGGAGAAAGTCTTACGGCTTTACACTGCTGAGGCTTAGTAGTATGAACTTAAACTGGCAACAGGTATCTCGGTATTCATTTCAATCTACAAGCTTCAGCACTTTGGGTCTATGAAATATTTCCATTGCATATCTTGAGTTTCCTGAGCCACTGCTTACCATCAGCTGCTTCATCTCCTCCAAAGTTCTGTCTGTAGAACAGCATTAACTCTATGTTGTAGCACTTATAGATGGTCACGAGCAAAATAAGCAGAAGAAGGATGGCTCCCAGTCCTCCAGCAAGCTCTATTTTGTAGATCAAATCTAAAATTAGCAAGGAAAGAGAAGGTTATGATCATTCCAAGCTTTATTTGCTCTAACCGACTGTACAATTCCACATAAAATTCTGTAGCTTGCAATTACAACCACTGTAACATTAAGGATGCCTATTCTTTTTATTCATTACCTATTACATAACTTTACCCATTTACTCTATCTACTGCCCATGTGAAATCACCATCCAGAATGCATTTGAGGCTATAATCATAATTCTTCTGCAAGAAAATTATATAGTGATTTTACACAGAGGATTAACCAACTTTTAATGAGCTTGTGGAGTTTGAAACTTTTGTACGGCCGAGTAGATCAAGCGCTGTATGCAGCATGTGAGAATAGGTACTCTAAACCTACTGTACAGCATTTGAGATGCTGTTGTCCCCTCAAAACCATCAAGCTTTGGTTTTATATTTGTTGAGTAGTGGACGAGCTGATGGGAGCTGCCAAACCAGGACTTCAGCTGAATCACTGGACAATGAATTGAGCATCCAGATTGCCCAACATAACTTGAAAAGTGAGGAGCACACATCAGGCTGCTAGAGACACTTTGTTTGAGATGTGATGCCTACTAACAGAGTTGCCACATGTTTGTTTAGTACACATTATACTTCAATGGGAACTAGTGCTAGCTAAAATTTCCTACTGAGATGCTTTTGTTAGGAAATATCACGGGCAGTCTGCCTCAAAGAACTTCACAAATTCACCCAAACCCAGTTATCCATCTTTCACAGGTGGGGAAACAGAGGAATAAAGAAGTGAAACAACATGCTCAAGATCATTCAGCAAACCAATGCCAGAGTGGGATAAAACAACTTGAATACAACTCTAGCACTCTATCTGATGTAAGACACCAACTTCAACAGTGTTGCTTTTTAGTCTGGAATATCCCCTGAACACAATACTGCTGGTAACATCATTTGGGGTGTTACTTAGCCACAAAAGACAGAAAATAACAATTTGACAATAGTTACATCTAACAGCCTACCTTTAGTTTAGATAAGACATTATGAAGATATTTACTGCTGTGAATATTACAATGTGAAAATGTAAATACTGTAATGAAGGCAAGACAGTTTTTGTGATCTTTAAACTTCTAAAACTTAGGTCAGAAAAAATTACTGGTACATCACTTGTGTCATTTTCAAGATATAAAAGCAAATTAGTTGTGTATCCTTCTGGGGTTATTCTTGTCTCAGCATGCCTTGGATTTCAATAATTAACATCAGATGTCAATCTATTCCCAGTTTACAGCATCTCTGATGTCTGTCTGGTAAGAAGTCATAGACTAATAGATGGAAAAAGTCTATTATAATAGCTATTTAATCTCTCTGAGAACACAGGGACTTCACGGGACTTCTATTACACTGCATGATAAAGTTAGCATGTGCTCTGGGGATAAACCTTGTTAAGTGGAGAACAGAGTTGGTTAAAAACCCTTTTCAGAGGAAAAGCTCTTTTTTGCTGTTACACTGCATCTTTTGTTAGGAAAGTCCCATTTTCTAGCCTATCCCCAGCTCTTAGTCTCTGGGTCTGATTCGTGCCTCAAGTGGTCCTCGCTGAGGCCAACATGGAAGGCAGCATACCCAGCATTAGGAAAGGAGCTGAATCTGGGCTTTGTGTTATAATACTGACTGAAAATTAGTAAATAATATATTCTGATAGCTTCTAATTAGAATAATGTAGGACTTAGCCACAGTGTATCACAGAGGTTTATGGTCTTTATAACAGCAAGTCTCATTAACACCCAATAAATGAGACACAAATATATTTTAGAATGTTCTTCATCATTTAGAACTACATCAGTATCAAAAAAAAAAAAAAAAAACCCAACCAAAATTAGTTTCCTGCATGTATAGCATGGTGAGGCACTGGAATGGGCTGCCCAGGGAAGTTGTGAATGCTCCATCGCTGGCGGTGTTTAAGGCCGGGTTGGACAGAGCCTTGGGTGACATGGTTTAGTGTGAGGTGTTCCTGCCCGTGGCAGGGGGATTGGAAATAGATGATCTTAAGGTCCTTTCATTCTATTATTCTGTGTCTTGAATAAAGGCAGCTTCCTTGAAATAAATAGTGAACCATCCTAATTTTTACTTTTATCTAAATTCACTGCCTCTTTCCACTGAAAACACGGATTGATTTTTGATTTTATTTTGCAGTTCCTGACATGCTATTCATGCTCCAGGACAGTGTATTATAGACTATGAAGGCTTAAAAAACTGGACAGTTTTCAAACTTGCTTGAAGGGAATCCTGAACTATTTCCACAACTAAGGGACAAGTGGGTGTATATTGAGTTCCATGTAATTTGAGCACCAAACATCCTAGGAGAGCATGAGGGAAAGGAAGTGAATTAAGGAAGCTCAGGATTTTCCAGAACTTACATTTGGAATACTTGAAAACAAATATCAATGTAGTGTTGAATTTAGTCAGTAAAGAAGAATGGGATAGCAGACAGTGCATTCACATCTCAGAGCCATGCCTGGTTCTGTCTTTGCATTGGTATGTTTCGGTATTTGAAGCTGGATTTTGTTCTTTTTCAGTAAAAAAAAACCCAAAACAAATAAAACCCCCAATATCCTAAGTGATACTGTGTGTTCCAGGGCTATCACTATGCTGGTGCTACACAGACAGCACTCTTTTATTCTCCAAAAGCATTTGTGAGAACAATACCACTAATACAGCAGAAGACTTCAACAGATTTTACCTTATATATTTGAGAAGTTCATTTTTCTTCCTTAAAGCAAAGTATGTGTTTAAAAATAACCACCTGATGTCAAGACAAGAACTAACTCTGGAAACCCTCATACATACAACTGTAACTTGGAATTGGGGTTTATTCCTGTTTCTTTACCCAAGCCTTCCTAGCAGGACTCATGACTTATGCTAGCTTGTTTACACCTGATGTACTGCAATTACATCTTTGAACAGGGGGCAGACATAACCTGCAGCACTGTGACAAACTTGAGACGAAATGGAGCTGCAAGTACCTCTTGCCAAACAGGGATAACACAGTCCTCAGCATTGAAGACCTGGAGGGAGGGGGATCTCCCTGGCTGAAAGACCTGTGCTTCTGCACCCTTCCCAAGTGCCACAGCATCTGGAAAGCCGTAGCACATGACAATAGAAATTTATGAGCCTTTCTTTGACATGCACAGAGTATGCTGGTCAACAGCTGTATACCAATCTTGCCCTAAATCTTGTCACAGGTCAGTAAATACAGCAGTATTTCCTAGCTCATGAATATTCCATAGTCAAATCCAAGCTGGCGAAAGCTAGGATAAGAAGTATTTATATAAAATTGCAGGAAGGCAAAGTTTGGTCAAGTATTTGTAAGAATTTCATAAATGACAGGACAGTGGAACATGCAGTCGAAGGACATAGTGAAAATACTGTGGTTATTTTAAATGACACTTTAATAGCTTGAAAATCAATTACTGAGAATGCCTGAGAGGAATATAAGCTTTCTACAGCCACAGTGCAGAGATAAATGAAATAGAAGCTGAGAAGTGAACCTTTCCACCTCCAAATTCTGTATTCAGCAGTGCTTCTTCCATAATTTCAGCAAAGCTCTGAAATTTTCTTGTTATAAATAAACCTAACCTGTTATTCTAATATATACAACACAGCTGAACATTCAACAGTGCCAACATAGATACACTTACTACCAGTTGTATATTTATGAGGTTCAGTGGATAGAAAGGTAAAATGCTTTTTGTACTAAAGAGGCTAATCCTTCATCATGATGACCAGGTTCCTTAATTTAAGTTGTGACATCCTGTCAGTTTAGAGGTTGAATATACATCTGTGTGTGTTCCAAGCCCCAGCTGTGGGCCCTTGTTTCTCAGAGCTGATCGTACCTTCTGTATTGCACTTTATCCTTATCCCTTAGTGCAAAATAGAACCTATGTTATGCCCTTCTTTCTGGGAGGACATAAAACTCTCACATATAGAGGAAACTGTGCAAGTAGGACTTGATTTATAGAATCATAGAATAGTTTGGGTTGGAAGGGACCTTCAAAGGTCACTTAGTTTTTCCCCCCCACCCTTGCAATGCGCAGGGACATTTCAAGGAGATCGGGTTGCCCAGAACCATGTCCAGTCTGGCTTTAAATGTCTCCAGGGATGGTGCACCTACCACCTCTCTAGGCAACCTGTGACAGCGTTTTATCCCCCTCATTGTAAAGACTGATTTTGACAAGACTGTATTTTCACACGCATAACTTGTGGGTCACATGAAAGGTAGCAAAAAAAGAGAACATTGACCAAAAAGTTTCCTCTCCCTAGTAGCCCTTTTTTTGTCCTAATACCACCCACCCCACCCTCACCTTTCATGTAATATAGATTCTAGCCATGAAACACAGCACTTAGAATCCAGCATGGCTGTAGGTGAACAAATGACTATGGAAATCTTCCAGAACTGCAGTGCCCTATCTAGAGAGGCCTTGGCTGGTCTTCCTGATCTTCCACCTGGGTCCTAATTCATCCATCCCATGGTGATGAGGTCAATCTGCAGCATGCTCAAGAACTAGCAGTATATTTAAATCTTCTCTAAATGGCAACACTTTCATGGTATTTTTGCTGCAACTGTGATGATGGTGAAAGCTGGCTTTTTTAACTGATGCTAACACTGCAATCCACAAACTGCTGCAAAACACATCCTTTGCAGTAGTGGCCTGGAACAGTAAGAGATGTGCCTCATGAAAATATTTCTTCTTCTCCTCTTCTGGGAAGTTAATTTCAAGCCAAGAATAATGGCAGAGATCTGGACAATGTATTTTTTAGTCCTCCTGTGCTGATGACTCTGTGGTTTCACATTACATCTTTATCCCAGGTGGTTACTTTCCTTTGTAACTGTCCAACAGTAACTGTCTTACTGCTTTTGTACTACCTAATACACTGCATCTCACTATCAAATGTCACCCTACTCATAAGATGGAGCAGTGACTGAACAAACAATATAAGAACTGTAATGAGATACTGTTACACTCCTTAAAATAATGACTTCTACAACCAGCAGCACATAGTAGTACCTTTTAATTTGGAACTTTCAAATCCAAATGGTTTCTTTTCTGCTATGGATAACTTGTCAGTAGTGGTATTCCCAATTCCAGGTACAATACCAAGCAAAGCAACCATAATGGGGTAATTTTCTGCTGATTTGTAGCTCCCACTGCAATGTTTTCATACCCAATGCAGTTAGAAATCAAAAGGCATTCTAAGTGTTTAAAGGTTTAAATTTAAACAGCAAAGCCAGGAAGCAGAGAAATGTAATAACATCTGACCTCACTGCTAAGGCATCTAATTCTAAGAAATGAGCATTTTAACTCCATCACACAATTATCTCTGGTCTAGTCAGTCAAATCTAGATCCAATTTATAGGTTGCTCAGATAAAAATACTTCTGCTGATTATACTGGTGTTTTAGGGGTGACTGTATTCCAGGCAAGTGCATCACTAGAAACTAAAGAACAAATCACAAATATTTTTCACAAGTGGCAAGCTGAAGCTGAAACACAAAGACATTTCAGCTCCAAGTAGGACCACAGGAGCCCAGCCTGGCTCAGAAAGGTCAGCAGGATGTTTGCTACTGGCTGAGCAGTTGCTGCTGAGGCAGAGGAGAGTACAGACAATGAAATATAGGGAATTACCTTTTTTGCGCAGAAGAACACTGGCATGTTTCCGTCCGTTTCTGTTTTCCACATGACATGTATAGTTAGCCAGGTCTGCCTCCTCTACAGCATCAAAGATCAATGTTAGTTCAACTTCTTTTTCTCCGAGATGTTCTCTGAGGAGTCTGAAAGGAAGGATACAGTCTTTGCTTAACTGAATTAATACGGGTAGAAGATTCCCAAAAGAATCATGATTTCTCTGCACAAGATACATAGAGTTCCCAACCTTCACTCTGAAGATGGACTTAGAAGAAGGCTCAAGTTGGCTGACAGAGACTTCACAGAGGCATCTTTCATCACAAACAAAATCCTTTTTCTCCTGCCTTGTCTGTAGCAAGGAGCTGAATCAAGTGCAGGAAGAGTGGCTACGAGTACAATGGTTGCATGTGGCCTGTTTACTCCAGCTCCACCAGAATTCAATACTAAAAACATTTCTTGTCAAAGAAACAATAAATACGCACTTTCCAGAGAAGTAAATATGCACTACTAAGCCGCTGCTGAGCAAATTATAAGGCAATATTTTAATGGTTGGGTACTGTGATGCATTTTAATGCAGTCTGGAAAACCAATGAAAGGAGCTGTGGAATTTTCCTCTATTTTGGGGCGCTAGATCCTGACTTTAAAAGGGATCAGTGTCAAGAACAAGAGTCGTCTGCTCCTTTGAGAGGACAGGGAAGATAGAAAAAACTCTCCACAAAGAGAACAGAAGGTTCTAGCAGACATTCAGGCCAGAGGTACAGTCTTTTTATGTTATTGTTCTAATGCACACATTAAAAAGAATGCAAAGTAAATGCAAGTGTTTTCTGAAGCTGACATAAAGTCTAAAAATACAATGACCTATTCTCTCAAAAGACTTATCAGTTGCTCAAGAAAGTCTCTGGTCCTTTGAACAAGGAAATGTAACATCAAGTAAAATCTACCAGATTCACTTGATCCTGTTAGTGTACTGCTGCATAATGTGCAAGGTTAATGTAGACATAAAGTAGACATAATGTAGGTATAAAACATGTGATGCTCCTGCAGTCACCTGTGAACTCACCATTGCACATGGTATTTCAGTGAGTCTTTTCTCTGAAAAGGTAAGTGTACTGCACTCAGAAAGCAGTAAAATCTGGATTCAGCAATATTTTCCATGGAGACTGAAGGGAGGCAATTGGCCACACAATGATTAACCAGAGTGCTGTCTGCAGTGGATGGAAACTGCTCCTGGAGAGCTTAAAATCTTTCAATAACAAATGCCAAACTTCTCTATTATAAACCAAAGTTGTTTTGGGGTTTCCAACGCACACACACATTTTCTTATGTACATAATTTCATATAACAAACATGGAACTCCAAATCTGAAAACAAATCACAAGTGAAGCACGAAGGCATTGCACTAGGTAATCAAAAATGCAAGATTGACTGCTGTAAATTACATATTTACAGTAAAATTTCATACAGCACATCCCTTTATAGGCTTGGGTGATCTGGCGGAACTCCAAAGAGGTAACAGAGCATCCACAATTCAGCCTCTTTCTTTCTGAATGTGTAACTTGCAAAAAAGCAAGCAGAAAAAACATTAGGTTAAGAACAGGTATTATGTGTTGCATTTGGAAACTTGAAATGCATTTTATTTTTTGTTGAAAATTCAATGTCATTTCTTGTGTATTTGTGCATTTTTTTTATTCTGGCCCTAAGCCCAAGTGCTGAAAATAAAGCAAGGAAGGTTGAATTTGCATAATTTCTGGACAGAAAAGCAACCTCCCAAGAGAACTGGATCTGTCTGCAGACTCAAATCAGACTAAATCACTGGGGGTCAGATAAACCGATTCTCATTTACCTATTAGTAGCCTTTATCTATATATAATAAAATATTTTAAACTCAGGAAAGTTTCTCTGTTGGTAAACAATATGCTCCACAAATTTCAGCTACAAATCATGCTGCAAGAAACAAATACAATCATTAACAGAGAAGATATCTGGGACACTAAGCTGGGACACGCTGTGAATGATTGTCTCGTGTTTACTATAATCAGCATACTTTACATAGCACAAAATGAAGAGAGATTACAATTAACTATTATTCCCAATCTGTTTAAAATAAAATAATCGACCCTTAACCTAAATTTAAATAATACAGAATCAGCCAAAAAGGAGCTTTCATAAAAAAAGAATATGCATTTGGACTGAGAATATTTCCCAGTTATTTTCATGCTAATTGTAATCTTCAGGAAGAGAACTCTTCAAAATAGGATCTATCATGAAAATGCTGACAGACACTTAAGCATTATGGTGGTAGGAAAGTGTAGAAAGCTCTTAGGGCTGTCAAACCTTTCATTCCTCTCTTTCTTCTTCTTCTTTTTTTTTTTTTTACCAGTTCTCTGCAGCTAATGATTCATTACTGCCACAGAAATACACAGTTGGTCACCTATAGTTTTTTAATGTGTGCAGACTTTAACTGAATGCATTTCATAGCTGGTTCAGAGAACATTGAGAACAACATTTCTGAGTTAGAAAAGAAATAGAGTATTAACAAGTAAGACCTTAAAGCTGCAGCAGTATTTCTTGCACACCCACAAGATGAAGCTCTGTCCCTTTCTGAGTTGGGGGGAACTTTGCCAGCAACACTGCCAACACTTGCCAGCTCCCACAACTTGAGAAAATAATAGCTCTTTTTTTCTGGTTTGATGAACAAACTGTAAGAGCAATTACATTATTTAATACACAGGTAAATCAATGGCACTTGACAATTCACAGCAAACAGGATGCAGGGAGAGAGAGAAGAGGTGGGTGAAATACAAAAAATTCCTTTTGTTCAAGCTGAAGCATTTTGTTTGATCTGAAACAAAACTTTTTGTCTATGGCTTATTTTTCAGTTAAGAAAATATAAAGTTAAAGAAAATGTCATTTCAGAATACAAATGTTTTCTTTGAAAAATATCCGTTTCAGACTTTTCAAATCTGTTGTCATATTCTTCCAATGAATTTATGCACTAAATTGAATCTGAAGCTCCAATACTTTTCCTTCAAAACCATGTTTTCCTAAAATTTTCAGGCCTTGTGTGATTACAAATGTAAAGGCCATGGGAAAGCTTCCCGAGACTCTCCGAAACAAAGGCATTAATTCCAAACCTTTACTAACCTGCCTGTGAGTTGGGACTTCCCCAAAAAGAAAACTTTTATTCTTTACATAGGTAAAGATCTGGTCTAGAAGAACTCTAGTCCCTTTTTTCTAGTCCTCATAATAGTCTGCAGATGAAAGGACAAATCGGTGTGTACATAAATGCCTCTCCAAAAAAGAGTAGTTCAACTAACCACATGGCACCACAACCCTTCCTTTCACTTCCCTGCATTAAGTATCTTATTCTTTGCCCAGAAATTATCTACTTGAGTAGTATAAAATTTTCAGGGGAGGGCTTTCATTTTCATTAACCCCACACATTAGCCAGGCAGTGATGGTAACTCTGCCTGCCTCCCTCAGCACCCCCTCCTAACAGAATACATCATCCTCATCTTGTCTGAGCATTTCATAACTATCAGTTGACTTCTGTGGTGATAAATTAACCAGCAGGAAAGAAAAAGGCTGCAGTTCAAAATGTCTCCATTCACTCATTTCCATGTGCTAGAACAAATTAGGCTATTTCCACTTTAAAAATGGAGAAGAAAAAACAAGGACAAACATACTCCACAAGCTGAGCATTATGAGGCATCTGCAAGCTGTTCTGCAGTGATGCCTGAAGAACAAAAAGAAGCAACTCACAGGTGGCTGGGAGAGTAAGATTTATGCCTGAAAATACTTCTTTGCCACGGCAGAGAGAGTGCTGGAATCTGCTGTGGGCTTCTTTGATAATTAGGTTCAACTGACAACTCTACAGACAGGCTTAAAGACTCCGATTCCTTCTTTAATAGCACTGGTTTGATTTACATGACATTTTTATTACTGCTGTGAAAACCCCACCTGGCAGGCAAAGTCTCTTTCTCCTTTTCCCCCTGCTCATCTCTAAAATTTGGAGATTTTAATTCAAGGGAAGGCAAAGAGGCAGGTGGTGGTGGTGGGCTATTGCCTCTGAGTCCTGCAGTGCTGGTTAGTTATTTTTTATGAGGCTCTGTAACAAGGTCTAATAAATAACAAGGAGCTCAGAGCTATATATTTATTACTCATGGTGAAGTCTGCTCACCAAAAAATCATTTCCGTGGGTTTAACAGAAATGCTCAAGTCATGCACATCCTTATTTCAGTGCTTTCATAATAGCACACTAATTGACTGCTAACTATGCATGCTAGGGGATGTAAACTAGGGATGGATGTTTTGTACTGCCAAACTGCATTGATCTGCAAACCTGCACTCTCATCATATACAGCAAATCCAGTGACATAATGGAGGGGTACAGTCCAGGTTAAGGACAGCACCAAAAATCCAGAGTACTACTAAATCTGTGTATTAATTAAAGATAGGGAAAGCAGAGTTAAAATGTTAGATATCTACCAAAGGAACAACACATGGAGTACCTTGGTCTGGGTGTAACCATTCCCAATTACTTAGGGTTTCTCAACATTAATAGAAACATGCTGGTTTCCCTGTAGAAGCAAACTGATGGGAAAAGCATCTAACCCGCAAGTTCACCTCGTTTCATCAAATATGAAACGTACATATCCATCAATAAATAGGACTGGGTGAAAGACTTGTGCTGGCTCAGGGCGCTGACAGAACAGTTCGGGCTGCTTAGTTTCCCTGAAGCAGCAAACCTCTAATAGCCCACATGAGCAAAAGCTGTTACTATGAACAAAAATCTGCACAAAGTTACTACTGCAGTTGCCATAGCTACTTCTAAATGAAAAAAAAATGAGGGGGGATGGACTGTGGCACTGCTGGTAATGATACAGTAGGTTTTGGTAAATGCTCTGTTCTAAGGCTGGCTGTGATCCACAGCAGATTAAGTACATGATAAGTAACTTTGTTGAAGAGAAGATTCACTGAATTGCAAAGTGTCTGTAAACTGAGTCAAAGTATTTTAAGAGTGAGAAAAAGGTGTCACAAAATGAGACATGAACAAATAGAGCTTTTTCATACTCAACTTCACTAACAAATGCACACAAAGTTAAAGTTTTGAACTCTGCTTTGAGCTGGTAAGCTCTTCAAATACAAACCTCAAAATGCTCTTCCGATGCAAAGGAAGAACATAACCAAAATCACTGTTGATATAGATACACCAAAGAGGACACAATGTCGTTAAATGCGGATGACTTGCAATGGCAGAAGTTTCCAGTAATTGTATTTTGTGGTCAGAAGCCCAGAAGAGCACTGTACACTTAAAGCCATTCTTGCAATATATGATCAATTTAATATGTATGCAATTAAGGTGCAATGTTAGGTCGGTTATTTTAGTGCCTCTTATTAACTAGTGGCTAAATGGCTGAACTTCAAATTATTGATCAAGTACTAAAGCAAAAGAATCTGCCTGCTCTCCAAAATCACTTTTACAAGAAACAAACAACTCAGAAATGAGACAAAAAAAAAAAAAAAAGTGCAATGGAAGGTGCAAAGACCTTGGCTTTCTTTAAAATTTATATTCATTGTGTCTGTAGGAGCTGAGACTGCCTTGTCCATGGTATAAACATAGGTTAGTCGTTGCTCCAAGACTAATGGGTAATAAACAAGGAAGACAAGAATCATAGAACCATAGAATAGCTAGGGTTGGAAAATACCTTAAGATCATCTAGTTCCAACACCCCTGCCATGAGCAGGGACACCTCCCACTAAACCATGTCACCCAAGCCTATGTCCAACCTGGCCTTGAACACTGGCAGCAATGAAACATTCATAACTTCCCTGGGCAACCCATTCCAGTGCCTTACCACTCTGACAGTAAAGAATTTCTTCCTCAGATCCAATCTAAACTTCCCCTGTTTAAGTTTGAATCTGTTACCCCTTGTCCTATCACTACAGTCCCTCATGAAGAGTCCCTCCCCACCATCCCTATAGGCCCCTTTCAGATACTGGAAGTCTGCTATGAGGTCTCCACGCAGCCTTCTCTTCTCCAGGCTGAACAGACCCAACTCTCTCATCTTATCTTCATACGGGAGGTGCTCCAGCCCCCTGATCATCCTCGTGGCCCTCCTCTGCACTTGTTCCAATAGTTCCATGTCCTTTGTATGTTGAGGACACCAGAACTGCACACAATATTCCAAGTGAGGTCTCAGAGCAAAGTAAAGAGGCAGGTTCACCTCCCTTGACCTGCTGGTCACGCTCCTTTTGATGCAGCCCAGGATACAGTTGGTTTTCTGAGCTGCAAGTGCACACTGAAGCTGGCTCATGTTCATTTTCGCATTGATCACCACCCCCAAGTCCTTCTTCTTAGGGCTGCTCTGAATTTCTTCTCTGCCCAACCTGTAGCTGTGCCTGGGATTGCTCTAATCCAAAGAAGATGCTGTTACGTGCAAATTCCATTAAAGTTCACAGATACAAGTGTTTGTTTTCTTTACAACAAATGATAACCAGCATCTGGAAGAAGCCAAGAACAAGTTGGATATCGGACATCCTCAAATAGCCACTTCCTTCTCCCCTTTAAGCGACAAGCATGGAGGAACAAATGCTGCTTCTTGAAAGCCCTACTTAAGGCATACTTAGAGCTGTATCACAGGCAGACAACACATTCAGTAGAAGAGAAAAAGTATGGTGACTTTGACATAAAGCCATTCATCTTTAAGATTAATACTGATGCTAAAATGAATGTTATCTTGCCAAGGACTGCCACAAGGGGCAGCTGTAGTGGACAGCATTGTTTCCACATAGGTCTAAATCAAACCCCAGAACACTCAAGGGAAGCCTCAGCTACCATCAGGGCAATTTGATAACAGACTTTCAGGCACACAGATAGCTTCTATGTCTTTAGAGTTTATTCACTAGAAAGGAGAGCGAGCAACTCACAGTGCCCTGGCCCCAGGTCATTCATCGCTCTCTAGACAGAAAACTATTTCCACTTTCAATTGAAAACCTGTTTAAAAAACACCCAGGAAGCTTTTGGGACATACCATGTTTTCAGTAGTAAATATTCCAAAAAGTACCTGACTTCGCCTTCTCTAATGTGACCTTCTAATTCTTCTATGAACTTTTCCCCTTTCATCCAGTAAATCATGGGGCCTGATTCTCCACTGAATCCAAAGAAAGCTTTGCAGGCCACAGTCAGAGGGTTTCCTGAGGACAAGAAGAAAAGAGAGAGTCAGATACTTCGTCACAACTGCTAATGAAAAAACAATTATGAGAAATCTCAGAGCCTCAGATAAACCTCCCCAGCTAAAACTGGAGGAAAAAGAAAACCCAAAAAATAACCATAGCAAATAGGTTGATGTTGATTTGCAGCTACAGGAAATAGCTGCAAAATAAAACTGAAGTTATCTGTAATTCCATTTTTTCCCAGAAAGATACTACCTGGACAATGAAAAAGTACGGAAATGGTGGCAACATAAGGCAATGTCAGATTGATTGTTAAAGAGATGACCTCTTTGTCAGACTCCTGGGATCTCTACCAAGACTGGAGAGTGTGCCCTAAGTGGCAGGTAAATCACTAAACTTGCTTACGGTTGCCCAACCACCCATAGGAAAGACACAGTAATAATTTCTTCCTTGTTTAGATAGAAATCAAATGCTAATGAAGTCTTGGTAAGCTGTTCAGAGAGCTTTTAAAGATCCCCAAGTAATATATGATGCCAGTGAGCACCAACAACACTCATGTTACTGTCAATAGGTTTTGGCAAAGGACCATACTTCAACGCAATAGAGTACAGAACAACAGAGTTCAGGCAATAGAGTACAGAACACTTCCTTTCAGCTCTGCAAGAATACTTCCAAAAGAAAGAAAATAAAACTTGGAAACTAATCAGATTTCTTTTCTCTCCAAGAATTCAGCATTTAGATGGGTTTTTGTTTGGCTACAGCTTTAGCTGTATTAGCTAGTTCAGGACTGCGCTTACAATGCCAGGACAGATGGTTGTCTGCCTGCAGAAGACAAAAAATATAAAGAACAAAAAACCCTCAAAGAAGCCAGGAAATTTAGGAGAACCATGCCCATTCCCTTAGTATGCAAATACAGCTGCTGCACCCACTTCTCTCTGTCTGTTCTTTATAGCATAGGTGGTCCAGGTTACAAAGCAACTGTAGAGTCACCAACTTAAATTAGAGGACAGATCTCATTTCATGTCAGTGGAGACTCCTACTGAATCTTCCAGCGCATGAAAAGTCATCCTACTGCATTTTACTGTATTTGGAAGAGATATTTTATTATGCCAGCCATTCTCAGTGTCAGCAGGAGACTCTTGATGCTGAAACAGAACAGGCCTATACTCTTCAAAAAGGGTTAGTCATTTGGAGTACCTCACTTGGTTGAGCATGAGCTAATGGTTTCACCTGTTTGCCTTACTGTGCCCTAATCTGCTACCTGTTCTCTGCTCGGCAGAGATAACTCACTTTGGGCACACTTGGAGCGTATCTGAGCTGTGTGTTAAAGCATCTTTGCCTAAGCCCCCACAGAGCTGTCCTAAGTCAACTAATTGCACTTGTCTATCCATTATTTCAGTGCTCAATTTAAGACATGTCAAAAGAGTCTGATTAGACAGGAAGAGCAGCACTCCCAGCCACTGAAAATCAGATGCCTTTAAATTGTTTCCAAGTCAAGATCCAAAATTACAAGTCCTTTTGAAACACTAGGATACAGCAAGAAAAGGTTTAAAGACTGCACTTCAGTCTGTTTCTTAAATAGCAGAAGACAAAAATGGAAAATGTTTATCCTGAAAATGTTTTACAGACTCTTTCATTATCTCCACATTCACTATGAACTCTGGTACCACAGCTGGCCACTGAACACATGCTGATGCTGACAGATTATACACAACCAGCTCAAACATCCCAAATATAAGAAGGGGGGATATTCACAGTTATCTGTACATCCCACAACACTGACCACCATCATAAGAAAGTTCCAAACTTCACTAACTGATGAAGAATCAGAAACATTTCTAGGCGGGTATTTAGTTCCACTACAAGATGATATAGAAGTCTATTTCCTTCTGCTCTTAACTCATGCACCAGGCCTTGTGAGGTGCTGGGTGCCCTCCAAGGTGGGAGGGGAGAATGTTTCCATCTATGGTCTTCTGAAGTGATGAATGCTGGTGTAATGTGAGGTCTTTTGTGCCACTTGCCAAGGAGCCATGATACACATCTGCTTGAACACCACTTGGTAATCCCTAGCATGTGGCTACTCAGTCCTTGTTTGATTTTAATGGAAAAAGACAAGTGTAGCAATGTGAAAAAAGGAAAGACCTAGATGTGGCCTATCAGCACTGACAATATATGCCTTTTTCCTGGCATACCATGCTGGGCACTAAGTGCTACAGGCAAAATATATTACAGGGTGTGCTCTTCCTCAAAGCAGCAGTTTTTACTTAATAAACAAACCCTGAAGAAATGAAAATATTCCAAGGTGAGTGAAAGATTTCTATACATGCAGAGTAAATACCCCGAGGTAATACATCTGATCTGAAGAAATAAGTTTTCTATACAAACAGGAAAACCTAAAAAAACCCCAGCTGCTGGTACACAACTTCTGTAATAAACAAACCCAATATAAGGCATGAGAAGCCTTTACTGTGACAGCCTGCATGCTGTGAACATGCCTGGGCAGATCCATTTCCATACTTTGCCACCAAGGGAAACCTGGTGGGAAAAAACAGAGTGATTAGCATTTTCAGCTCAAAATCTGGGACTGGCCTCACTTGAAAAACCCACAGTTCATCTCATCTGCAAAACCATCATTGATTAGAAGGAGGAATAAGCAGCTGTTTCATATGGAACAACTATCTTTTATCTCAGTGGCAGAATAATGCACATCTGAGACGATGTACAGATCTTTGCTGATCTGTTCTGGGGTGGAAAGAGCTTGAGGCTTGATGACATTTCAAGGTCCTATTCAAACCCAAACTCTCACACATGCTGGTAAGGATATCATGCTCTTCTGTAGCTCTCTGAAGCAGCTTCTGGTTTCTAACTCATCACTCATTTGTGACTCTGCATGTTGGACAAAGGCAGAAACGGTAACATAGGCTCTTCCTTGCAGAAACACTTTACCTCCTCAAATAAACCTCCATAAGGAATGTAAGGAAGGCTCCCCCGCTCCTGCCATGTCGACACAGCTGTCCACAGCTGCAAACCGTGACTACCAGTTTCCAGGGAACTCCAACCGATTTCCATCCAGAAGAGAACATGGCATGCCTCATTGCTTTCCCCCAAAGTACTGAGATCCCAAAACTGTCGCTGAATTCCCTGGTTCCTAAATGTACTCATGAATACAGGGAGAAACAGTCACTGAGCATGGAAAGTGTCCTTTGCAGGTCCTGATTTTGGGGCTGGCTTTCAGCCATATGGTATCACACTGAGTCACAGTTCCAGGCAGAAGGAACTAACAGGCAATTAGTAACTCCAGCAACTAATCTTCTGTAAGGCCAAACTTTTGCATATCATTACTGCTATTCTGCATGACATTTAAGTTCCACCACTAACTGTTCTTATTAAGAAATATTCCCCTTGCATCATTTAATTAACATCATCAAAGTTCTTAGAATGAATGGCATCCTGAAAGTTTTCCATTTATAAATGCTTTCTCTTTAAATCAGATAGACATTTCAGTTGCAATTTTAATTAATAAACTAATTTGCTGAGAAACAGAGAAAATGATGAGGGAGATTTCTAATGAAGCAACAGTGAAGAGAACATTTTAAGAAACAAGAAAAGAAAGTAGAAAAGCCTGCTTGTAGACATCACGAAGTTTACTGCTATGCTGGGGTCACCTTGTCACAGGAAAGCCTCAGGTTGCAGCAGAATCTCTGCTGTAGCTTTTTTCCCTACTCTGTCAATCACACAGGCTTTTTGCCAACTCCCAGCTGATAAGACACAACCACTGGCAACAGGGATGACTTTTATTGCTAAAGCATACTGTACATTTTTCACCTGACCATTTCCACAATATATCTGTGTGAACTCTACCACACATTTCAATAATTTTTCTTTTTTTCCTGAAAATGAGAATCGCACAGAAATGCAATTATTCAAGCAAAACAGCTTCCTGGTGGCAGTAGGAGCACTGGCTAAGGATGGAAAAAGGGTCTGCAAAAGAACGTTGTCAGGCACGATTCTGAATGTGCTTACCGCAGGTCTGACATGTTTTGAAAGAGAATGACAAAATCCTGCAGCACAGTGTCTCTTGAATGAGGCATGCTCCAAGCACTGACTAAATGAAGCTTAAAATACCTAGAAGTTGTTCAGTCTTCTAAAAATTTAGATGCCAAGGCTAGGTGACTGATCAGCACCGAAGACAAAAGCTGCTCACAGATCCAAAGATCGGGCTAATGCCAAGGCATGTTTCCAGGCATTTTTTTTTAATACAGTTTGATTATTTGTTTGCTTTCACTCATTTTGCACAAGTAGCTGTATTTTTTTTTTGCTTATCTGCGAGCATCCACTCAATGGCGCAACACAATTCAGATTCTCTGATGTCCACATTCTGGTGCTCTGTTCCTCCAGCAAATCAGGCTTTCACTTTATGGAACAAATAATCCCAGATCAAAACCAACAAACAGCCAAAGTCATCTATGAATCCCTTGGTGCTTTTTCCCGTTGGCTTGAAACATCAATGGGTTTTCCAATTCTTTCACATTTTTGTGCCAGATACAACACCACCCTGAAGAAGCCTGAATTGAAGTAGATGAACTTGCCAAGCTACTGGCAGAACTGACTGACAGTGTCAAAGGAAGACCTCCTTTTGCATTAAGCAATACTGAGTAAATCCTGCACCTGTTCCTAGCTGGATTTACAACTTCATCTCCACCTGGGTGTTAATACTATTGACTGTAATATCATTACTTTTACCTATGCCAGGGCTGGATACTGTATACACACAAAAGGGAAGACAAGTGCACTGCTGCCACCAAAATATCATTCCATCACTCCAATTCTCTCTTACTGATGCATATGCATCATGTAGCTCCTCTCCGATAATGGTGCTTGTGTCTCTTTCCCTATAAGACTGACAGGGAGAAGTGTTTGCAAAGGAACAGCTTCCCACTCTTGGCACATGCAGGTGTTGTGCAGGCACTTCATGGGCTTGCTTTCTTCAGTTTGCTGAGGCAGAGGACAAGAAAGGCAGGTTACTTATCACATCTCAGTAAGTGTATTCTACAGCTTGTCTGCAGAATCAAATCTGACTTTCCAGGCTATGAGGTTTGCAAGGCAAATCACCATGTCACTGACAAGAACATTATTGCTCTAATGTGCTTTACAAGTGCTAGAAACTGGCCAAAGAGCAACAGAGTGATTTAAATTCTCCTGGCAAGGCAGGCTGGATTGTATACAACTGTGAAGTAAAGAACATGTTTTCTTATCCTTCAGAAGGACGTTCTGGATAAAAAGATATGGGAGACAGAGCTTACACCTGCAATTTATCCACAAAACAAACGTCAGGGGCAACACAGACCTTGACTCATGAAAAACAATCTCTCTGTGTGGTAGCTTCTACCTAGTTTGCAGACAGTGTCAATTTTCCCGAAGTCCATTGCAAGGACATCCTTAGCTGTTCTCCTGCTCTCAGCAACAACGGGCAGAACCCAAAAGCACACTGAGGTGGTGCCAAGCCAAAGCCAAACCTTGGGTATGACTCAGGGGCTGATGCTGAACGTTGGGCTGAGCTGCTGCTGGGGCTGCGAATATGGCAACGGCAGTAAATAGCGCCCACTCGAGGCCACTCCTGCAATGCGAGAGCCAAAGCCTGAGGTGCTGAGCACCAGACCTCTGCCTGGAGCTCATCTGCAATGGGACAACCTCCTGAAGGAGGCAGGAGGCATTTGGCAGAGGACATGCTTGGCGTTTGCTCAAGTGACCCAGCACAGCTGAGCACCTGCTCAGCCCCCTCTCAGCACAGATCAAGGGACTTCAGTACCACTTCACAGCATCAGGGTCTTCAGCATCTGTTCCATTATCTGCTAAGGCAGCACTGAAACTCTCCACAGATTTACCCGCTACTGAATTTAGACAAAGCTACAAAAAGCCACAAAAGCCGCATAAAAGCCTCATATACATTATCATCTCCCCCCAGTATTTTTAGCTGGCCATTTCCCAGCATTACTTGACAAAGGTTCTATGTGTTGTTTAGTATGACACGATTTCTAAAGTCAATGCAAATTACTCTGTGGGCTTCATTTTCCTCCTCTTTCACTTAGCTGTTCTACAGAATACATACCTAGCTGTGTGCTAAACCACCATGTTACCTCATTTAGGTGAATGTCTCATGGAGACCAGTGACTGGTTTTGGGCGCTACCGGATCCAGTGAAAATAAAACATACTCAAAGCAAATTATTTTCTGTGACAAAAAATATTAAAAAAAAACAACAAACAAAACCCCCCAGAAAATCCTACAGTGTTTCCAAACTCTATTCCAACAGCCAGCAGACTCATGACTGGCTATGGTCTGTATCTGCAGAATTAAAGATCAGCAAGGAATTCATGAATTTGAAAGAAAATCAAGAAACCTCCTTTGGATAGCAACAATGATTGCTTTAATAAGATAAATTAATATTGAAAGGAAGCCTGATTAGCCTCCAGACATTTCAAATCACTTTAAGAGCATTTAAAACACACATATACATACACGTATTAATAGATTGTTTTATTCTACAGGTTTCTACTAAGAAAACAGACTAAAGGAGGTGCTCTTCCCCTTGGTAAGGCTCTGTGCTATGAAGAGCATGTGCTAGTCACTACCACCATGTTTTGCGAGCTGTACTGATATGCAGGGAAAACAGATGTCTATGTAACATCAAGTTGGCTCTTCACTCATACAAGAACTTTGTAACTAAGGCAAGTCTTTGGCAACAATAAACAGCCCAGTAAAAACTTTGACCAAAAAGATGCAAGAGAGTTTTAGGCCTTGTTTTGTCCTCTGCCATTTATGATCTTTATTCTAACTTTCTTTCTTGCTCTGCTCTTTTTTCTTACACCATGAGACATCACAATACACACAGCCACAAGCTATTTGTGCTTTTCTGTCTCACTCAGCGAGCAAATGGCACATAGAAGAAGTAGCAACCCTCCCCCCAAACACTAAAAGCAAGCAGCAAAACTCCAAACATGAAATGAAGCAACTAAGTCATTTGTTACCAAGAACACAAGTCAATGCCTTTGCTCTCATTCCATACAGACTCAACCATGTCTAATTAAAAGTACACAATCATGACCTACCACAAGTGCTGCCTGTAGGCTTGGATATTGACTGCTATTCTCACAAAAAGAGAAAAACAAAACTAAAATATACATAAAGCTGAAATGCTGCTGATAAAAAGTTATCAGATGTTCAAAAAAAATGAATCAATCTAGGCAAAATCTCCTAGAGCAACCTTCTTCCAAAACACACCAGAAAACCATCCCAGCCCCTGTCAAAGTAAACCTCATCTTAATCCTCTAAAATCCTTTATGTCTTTTTCAGAACTGCCTTGGAGTCAAAATTTGAAGTTTTAGTCACTGGGAGCTCAGGTGTAACTGAAAGTCAAGGATTTCAGCTTTTCACTTATCTACCGACAATGAAGACGGATGCTTAGTGGGATTTCCAGAAGCAGTTTGACAGCTGCCTTGTGCTGACTTTAAGTTGTGCTCAGCGCTGAGGTCCTTCTGAAAATCTCATTTCTGTGCACTCTGAGGTACAGAAATATTATTTAAGAGAAATACCCTGCAGGTACTTGAAAAACATCCCCTTGGAGGGAGGGTTCCAAAAGCTGGGGCAGTCCAATGGCAACAAAGCAGCGACATCCAGACTAAGCTGAACTAAGCCGTGAGTGAGATGGAACAAACCACCTCTACATGGTGAGGGCATGGGTTTGGCCCCATAGTGTCACAGCAATCATTTCTCTTTATTCTAGTATCACTTTTAGTGTGGTCAAAATAGGTGGCAACACACAGGTGTGTTCCTCTGAGAGAACAGGAAAGGAAAAACTATTCAGAGGGATGCTTGCTTTCTTGGATCACTGTCCCATGGGGAGAAGGGGAACAGTCAACTGTTTGAGCTACAGAGAGGTGGACCATGAAGAGATGCTCCTGTCTCAGCAATCTGCTGGCTCAAGGAGAAGAGAGGGTTCTATCCTATACACTGCTGCTTCTTGCTAGCTTCAGGATTTTCCAACTCTCTAACTTGGCCCTGCATAAAATTTCCTATGCACATTCATGTCTCGCATTTCAGTTTCCTGAGCAAGAACATACTGATCTTTTCTCTCAGGAGAGAAAGAGGATGAAAGCCAGCATTTCTTTCTGGAGAGTAATCTGGCTTCATGTGAAAAAGTGCATGAAGGGTCCAACCTAACCAAGACTTGCTAGTATCAATGTGGCCAAATTCTGAACCCTACTCACATGAGTATGTAATGGATATCCAGTTATACATCTTAGCAAGTTTCCATTTAGTAGGCAGAGGTTGCTAAGGAAACCAGCTGCAGGCTGCAACAGACTAAAGAAATTAAACCTCTTCAACTTCTGTGTTGATTTTTAAGCAAGCGATAAAACTTAAAACCATGACTGCAGAATGGATAATTCTTCACTTAAAAAGGACAAAGCAAATGTGAACTTAGAATTCATGCTAAGGATATCTTGCCCTGTGAACAAAGTGACACTCTGAAATTAATGTATAGTGAAATATAGGTGGTCAGCTGGCGTATTTTCATACTCAGTTTGTGACTGTTCACTCAACTGCTGCTCAGATTTTTGCTAACCCAGCTCATGCTAAGGCCTGATGTATGCTGGCAGCAGTTTAGGTCAATGAGCACCTCATTGGCAGGAGAGGTGGCCAGGCAGAGCTAAAGGATCATTATGTGCCATTATCACCTGCAAATTGCTGTCTCCAGCAGCCATTAACTTCTGCCTGGCAATTTTCTCAGAATTCACTAACTTAAGGAAATGGTATAAACTAAACCTCCAAGCTAGATGGTATAAAACATCAGTTGACCCAAGCTTTTGAAGCTGATCCAACAGCAGCTGGACTGCTGAGGCCTTCCTGCTTACATCACTTCTGTACAAAGATGTAAAGAAAACCTAATTCTCCCTGAACAGCTCACCAAATATCTCCATAGTGTCCTGCAGCAGGTGTAGGGCCAGAAATGTTAGTGTCATTAACGAAGTCCAGAATATCGCCTTGCTGGACATATTTTGATGCTAGCTAAGTCTTTTCCTCTCTCTGCTGCCATGATTCCATGCAGAGAATGGGATGGCAGGGCTAAGGAAAGAGGCCTGACTCCGGAGGCAGTAACTGCTGCAGCCTTATTTCTCCAGTTTTCCTAACCTTCCTGTAATAAATCAAATGCAGGGCTGGATCCTGGTCAGGGGGATGAAGAGACAGATGTCAACCACCTCTGATACTGAACATAACCACAACTGTCACCTCACTTGGCCTCAGCTATGCAGGTAGCCTCTAATTCACAGGGAAAAGGACCTGCCAAGACTTGTGATGATGCAAGCTCCCCACTTCCCCTGCACAATGGGACCAACCCAGATCAGCTTGTACTCACATACGGATCTACAACTGACTGATGTTCCTAAACCTCAGCAAATGCTCAAATGTTTTGCTGAATAGGGAGAAGGCTGACTGTTGGTTGAATTTGAGCATGTCTTTAAGTGCTATGCTGTGTAAGGGGAACAGTGAGAAATAAATAAGGACTGTATTTATGAAAAAAGATTAAAAAAGAAAAACAACAACCACAGAACAACATTTTCTCCATGCTAATTCCAGTAAATAATTCCCATTTATTATTTACTTAAAATTACAGATAACATTCAGGGAGAGTAGGAAAGTAAAACAGTTTCATAAATAGGTCCTGCATTTTGCTTATTGAGTGGATCAATATTGTTGATCAGCTGTCCAAAAAGGAATTTACAAGCAAGTATAATCTCTTCTAAGTTGTAAAACTACAGGACACATTTTTTATTTACCTCTTTCAGTGTTAAAAAATAATGATAAAAAACCCAAACAGGATGGACAGTACATAAAAAAAAAGTCAATCCTACAGAAAAATCTCACTGTTTTGCATCAGTTCTGTTTGTTTGCTTATTGTGTCCTCTCCCCCCAAAAAACCTCACACCACCTTGGTTTAAGAATCTTTTAACCAAAACACAAGACTTAAAACAGGGACTTGGATCTTGGGTGCATGAATTTCGCAAGCACTTAAAGATGTCAGGATCATAAGAAATTTTATAACAACAACTTCTCAGGCTTTAAACTATTCCTTCTTAAAGGAATACGGTGGCATCCCCTTGTGCTCAGTTATTTGAGCCATGATCTATCAGTTTAGGTAAGTGCCACACTGAAAATTACCTTGGATTTTTTTTTCTCTGACAGATGTGATTTACAGAAGTCAATAGACTAATTGCCCTAAACCTATTAGCAGTGAGGACCCAGATGTACCCTAAGCCTCTTGCCTTGCATTTAGTTGATAGCACACAACCACACATTAAATGGAATTTTAGTTGCACAGGAGTCTAATTATCTCAATTTTCCTTATGCGAGTGTCAAACCATGAAGTCTGTAACTCAGAATTCCTAAAGCCTGCTCCACCACTTCCCTGCCCCGGATCTTTACACACAGTGAAGGCACAGCCCATGGTTTCACCTTCCCCAAATCTACTGGATTCACGCTTATTCCCAGCACTTCTGAGTGATGATGATTCAAAAGATTCAAAAAACAAAACCACTTTGCTGGCCCAAGCAGAAACTCCTGCAGAGGGGAGCTACGCTGTTTAAATTCATGGTGATGAGACAACACATGCTGACAGAAAAGAGTGGGAATTTCAAGACTTAGCAGGGAAATCACCCAGGGATTGCAAAACGCTTGGTAAACAAGGAATGGAAGATGTCTCAGCAAGGACAAACCCGGGCCTTTTCCGTATCACAGCAGAACACCCTTAAAGGAGGATAATGCTGCCTTTCCCTCACAGCATCAGAGGAGCAGGGGCCAGCTTTTGTGGGCTCCTGTTCCAGGTTTGAAAGGGGACAACTGTCACCAGAGCAAACTATAGATACAGACCTCTCTGGATGGTATCAACTTTACCCTGCTTTCCTCCAGCATGGAATGCAGCAAAGCCCACATCTCAAGTGCTTATGAGACTACACTGGGAAAGAGTGGAGCACGGATTCACCCCCAGGTTAGCCATATTGCCTGACTGTGGATTCCCCAAAGCTAAAGCAAATGGCACCAACGGGTCATATTGAGACGTTCAAACTTCAGTGCATTGTGCAGAGCAAATGCAAGGATAAGAAAGCTTTAAGGAAGAACAAAAAACCCCAAACCATAATACTAAAGACACACACACACCCCTTGGGAAGAGGGATGTCATGTCATCTCAAGACTTCCAGAATGCTATGAATCTGAAATATATTGAGAAGAGGGAAGATATATTGTCTTGCTGCAGAGAACCCAGCGTGAACATGTCCTGCTTGGGAAAGCCATGTGATGAATTAATTCAGAACAACCTCCTGAGAATTTAGTGTGAACCTATGTGGTTGATCATGAAAAGAAAGTTTGCTATTCAAAACTAAAGAGGATTCAGGAAATAGGAGCCCTCTGTCTACCATGTGGGCAGGGCTGTCAGTCCCACTATGCACCGCAGCAAAGCATGAGTGAGCTACTGCCTGGCCCAGGCCTTTACAGCAGCTCGCTGTGAGCAGCCGTGCAAGAGCACTTGGCACACAAAGCCAGCTTCCACAGAAAGCAACTTAATTTCATACATTCCTGGAGCCTCAAAATATCCCCTGCCTCGTGTCTTGCCCACAGTAGTGTTTGGATATAAGGCAGTATCTTAGGAGCTCAGAGCAGGATCTTAAAATAACCCCCTGGATAGAAAAGCTTTGCTCTTTATTGCTTATCTCTTTCCTTAGCTGAAGTAGTGCTGAAAAGGAAATTAAACAGCTTCCTGCAAGAGCCAATGTGAAACCATGGCCACTTCAGCATCAAGATTCTTATTTGAGCTTTTTTTCTAGTGCCAGAAAGCTTTACATTGCCTTCACCTCTGAATTAACCAGAGAAGGTTACAGACTTGCTTTTCCCTCCCTTAAAAAAGCTCCTGCCACCATCTAAAATGAAGCAAGGACCCAGGTAATTTGTGAACATCTGGAAGTTGTGATGGTCTAATCACGCACAGATGTGTAGGAGTAAGACCAAAGGACTGTCCTTTAGAGATGTGCATCTGCTAGCTTGCAGACCCTTAAATGGAGCTGTGCCTGCAGCCGGTTCCAGGCTGAGGCAAACACCTACTCTCAAAGCCTTGTGAACGTTTCTTGTAAGGATTTTTAAAAGGATGCTGCGTATGTTCTTGAAGGCTCCCGCAGCAATACAAAGCGGAGACAAATGCAACAGAAGAAACCTGCTGTAGTCCAGAATGGATTTTCAAATTCAGGGAAGCCACTACTGCTCCATGCACAGGGTGATGTGAGCATGGCAGTGCTTCACTGTTATTTCCCCCTCCGATGGCCAGAGGAATACTGGCAGAGGGTACCCAGATCTGGGTGGTACTTCGGAAGAGCTGTTAGCTGCCCTGAGGGGGCTGCTGCACTTCAAAATCAGAGAGGGCTTTTCTCTAGGTCTTTTTTCTACTGATTCTGCTGAGTATTAGAGACATGACAGGCCATGTAAAATTTTCACTGTTTGGATAACTACCTTCTGTGCTACCTTGTTGAGAACCAATGTGTCTGAACTAATTTTGTTCATTTCTCTGCCAAAAACGTAATTATTTCCTTAGCTGATTCATTCTTCCTTGGGCTGGGGCTCAGAAAATGACAATAACTCAGGGCAATTTGTCAGGAATTGGCTTGAATGAGCTCTCTCCTCCCCTCAACCCTCATTTCCAGTCAACCTTCCTAAAGCCTGAATCTCCACCACTACATCTGCGCTGACTCAGTGAAGAATTCAAAGCTACTTTTCCAGGGTATGGTTTATGTACTCTGGGATTTCACTGGAGGCCTCTAATATTTTGCCTTCTATACTGCTGCTACTGCATTTCAGCCTAGTACTCCTCAGCAACACTTTCCCCTGCTGAATTGCGCAGACTATGGGCAAGATGCACGTCTTAGCTCTGCAGTGGACTCATTTCCAATGGAAAGCCTGCCTGAAGGGAGATGGTGCTGGATGCAGGATCTGAGAAATCCCTTGGGAAGGCAAGGACAGATGCATGCTCTGTGCTACCTCTACCTGTGTCATTTCTCACGAGGATCAGCTCACAGCCTGGCTCAGAGAACAAGCACAAACCCCTGCAGAGCTGTATTTGTGCCTCTCAGTGTGCTGAAAACCAGGATCCCTCAGGTAGTCATCAGCCAAACAGACCAAATAATACTTGTTATTCCCAAAGGACAAACAAATTAGCTACACAGACACTCCCAACCCCCTTCAGCCCTCTAACGAAACCCACTTTAATAGTCAGCTCCACACAGAAATGTAGCTCTTTCTGCTAGCAAGTTGAGGTTTATTCATTTCTTCTCCAGTGAGTTGCTGAATGTTTCTCATTTTCCCAACAGACAGAAGAGTCAGGAAACACTTCTGCACTGACTGCTGTAGCAGTCGTTTTTCAGCCTTTTTAGATTTGCTGACCCCTAAAATTTCGTGTTGGAGCTGCTGACCTTCTCAGAGAGTCTCTGCTCCCACCAATGGAAAGGTACAGTCTAACTGCCTTCAGGAGCCCTGAGGAGCAATCTGACACACTCCAGAGTCACCAGCCACTGCCCTGTGAAGTTACCTGACAGCAGTATGTGCGGTGCTGTGTTCTCAAGTTAGAGTGTATGTAGCAGCAGGCAAAGGGCAATCTCTCTGACTGCTTCAGAAGAACAGTTCCAAATAGGAGAGGAGTAAAAGGGCATTTCAATGAAAGGAGAAATTAAACATCAGTGGAGGCAAATGTCTCCCTAGTGTCTGGCACAGATATGTAAGTGGACAGGGAATGAGCCTTTTGGGTAGTGAAAGACCCAGCTGGGCCCAGATGTTGCTGCCTGGCAGCATTAGCCATGCAATGGCAGCACTGTGCTTGCCCCGCAGTGCTGGCACCCTGGTCTCTGCTGTCCACAAGCTTGGAGCAGCACAGGGTGATGGATGGTCCTCAGTGCAGCCACCATCTCCTGTCTTCACAGCTAGCACTGCCCAGTCCAGCCCATGGACCCTGGGCCACCTGTACTGCTGCCACACTTGGCAGGCACTCAAGCTAATATGGTTTTCCTTAGGAGGTTAAAGAAACCTCAGCCCCACTGTGCACAACCTCTGCTAAAGCAAGGTCTGCCCCACCTGGAGAAAGGGCCTGCAGGACTCATGGGGTCTCAGCCAGCACCGCTCCCTGATACTGCCTGACCCACTTTTTCTGTTGGCTTCAGATGCAAAAGAGAGGACAATGTGACAGTCAGTTTGTGGGAGCTACCGACTGCTGGCACCCCGCACTTGGCTTTTGTCATGTCAAGTCATCTGCAAGCTGCTCAGAGCACATGTGATGGTGCTTTTTGCTTGCTCAAATGGAAATGAAGTAACAGCCAGGGTGACATGCACTACTGTGCAGAGAAACCAATGCAGAGCCACAGAGCAGCACCCTCCATCTAATTTGGGATCATGAGCTCTTCCAGTGCCTGGGGAAAGTCTATTTCGCAGAAAAGAATTTCACTTTGGATTAAATGAAGAGAAGTTTTATGTAACCTCAAACAGAAAAGCAATCAAAGGACTGTGAACAGTCCCGCAGAAGGCTGCTGGCCTGCTTTTGCCTGTGGTTTTCCTTCTGCAGTTCCTGGCCACTTGAAGCACTTCAGGGGGCTTATTTAGTACCCAGAGCTCACCAACCCTGACAGTCACCTGCCTTTTGTGCAAGCCAGCCTGGTTCGGAGCTTTGATCAGGTGTAGTAAAACCTGAGCATCTAGTGCAAGCAGGGATATCTGCTGGGCTGACAACTTTGTCAATGGCTGGTGGGCTGCAAGGGAACTGCACCCAGTTGCAGCAGGTATTGCAGACATCTGTATGGCACTCACACACACATGACCTGTGTAAAGGGAAGGTGACTTCTTGCACAATTGTAATACTTCTCTCAACCTATGAAATATGGGCCAGAGTAAGTGAGAGAAATGCCAGAAGCACAAGGCAACTACAAGACACTCCAGAGCATGATGTGACCCATGTGGGACCTGTTGTGATCACAGGTGACAGAGGGAACCACCATGAGTAGTTCCCTTCTCATGTGCACTCAGAGGTGCAGTCAGCAGTTGATACTGAGTCCCTCCAACATCAAAATATGCTCAGATGCCTCCATCTTAAAAAAAATTGTAAGAACAATCTCCCAAATACACTCATTTAAACCAGAAATGATTCAATTTCCTTTTGCTATACACCAGATGTGCTCCAGACATGCCAATGTGGTCTCTAAACGCTTTCCTGCCTACTGTGGTCTCTTCTTCTAACTACTCATCAAAGTGCACTGGGTAAAAATTTCCTTCCTCCACATCACTGGTCACCAACATGACCTTGTCATTTCAATTTCTCACACCTCTTCTCTTCCACTGCCCTCTATCTCTGCCAAGGCTCATCTCTATAGCTCATTGCCATTGGCTACTAATGTTGAACAAAGCGCTGCCGGTTTCAATCATAATGAAAAGGAAAATCAGTAACACAGAAGAGAAAATTAACCATGGAAACCATTCTCCCAGGGCTGGCTAGGTTCTTTAGGTTTAACACCTGAATCTTCCTTACAGAAACACAATGACTCTCTCACTGCTGCTCTTCTTTTCCATCAATCTGCACCTCAGGAGAGAAGAGCACTGGGGTGAGTGACTACCTCAGAGCCCCCTGACACCCTCCTGAACAGCATAAAAGCACCATTCTACCCCCAAGATCTTCCTTGGGTATACACCTAGACATACCTCCATGACCCCAAGATCTGTTTTACAATAAGCAGTGATTAGGAGACATGTATCAACTCAATTTCATGAACATAAGATGCACCTCTTGCCCCACACCTTCTGGACTTCTGGTGCTCTCACACCAGGTAATCATTTTAAAAAGCAATTTGTCAGTAGCAGTGATGCTTAAATTTTAAAAGGAAGTGACTAGTGCTGGGATTTAAAATTTTAGTGTTAAAAATGGCATGTCAGGATGTGGGTCTAAAGACACAGCCTGCGTTCAAGAGCACTTACAAAAGCACCAAAGCACACAACATCTGATTCACCCCTAGAGCTATTTGGCTATGGGACAGAGAAGGAAGACAAAAGCAAGCAGGCTTTCCTGTGGGACACAGTCTCTACTCAATGTTTCTGTATCCCCTTATTTCCTACCAGAGATCTCCTTCAAGCTGCTGACAAAGTTTTGGAAGGGTTCCTGTCATGGGTTCAGCAGCAGCAGTCATTTTTCCCCTTTAAGCAGTAGCTGGTGTAGCACTGTGTTTTGGATTTTTGG
>JASSUY010043507.1:0-10609 GCA_032466535.1 Forpus xanthops | reverse complement strand
GCTGAAAATCCAAAACACAGTGCTACACCAGCTACTGCTTAAAGAAAAATGACTGCTGCTGCTAAACCCATGACACCCCCTAATCAAAGCTCTTTGCTGAAACTCACTCTTCTACCAGCCTAGAAGTCCAAGCAGATCATTGAAAGACATCTTTTTTCCTCCCTAAAATCCTTCTCTTTTAATCTCCTATACCGCCTAATAACTTTTATTTCGAGCACCTCCCTCTTTCCCACTTTCTCCTCTGATTATCACCACAAATTGTTGCTAGTACTTTGTTTCAGATACACAAGCTAAGCAAAAGGAAATATCTGCTACTAAATTGAATATACTTTCTAATTTCAAAATATATGTGCAAGGTAAACTCAATATATGGTTTCCTTTGTTTAAGAATAAGAAGCAAAAAAAAGCATCTTGGGGCAAAGATATTGGCCTGGGAACATCTGTTAATACTGAGTCTTAGTAGATGTTTTTATTATTTCTAGTCTCCAGGTATGCACTGTCTCTTTCAGATAGAAAACAGTGACAGACCTCTGTCATTTGACTGTTGCACTCTAAATTAAACATTGCAAAATTTATACTGCATACCTGTATTGAAAGAATCTATGGGGAGAAGGAATACAAAGGTTAAAACAGGGAAAAATTGTGACCTAAGAACTGAAAATCATTCTTGTGAGTATATTGAAAAAGTTGGGAAAAAAAAGGTCCTTCATATTTATAGCAAAATAGTATAGTATAATAAAATGAAGAGCGTAGTAAAATGTCCTATGTATTAAAAAAAAAAAAAAAAAAAGAGTAGAGGTCTCAAAGAACATCATGCAAGTAGAACATGTAGTTTTTTGCTAGTATTAGAATTAACTTCTTAGTTTATATACTCTTGCTATGCAGTATAGGAAAAGGGTGGCAAAACTGGTTATTCTTAAGTACAGCAGGCTGAAACTGAGCTGTGCAGTGTCTTCACATCTTCTGCATTTCTACAGAGAATACTCTTCAACTAAAAAATAATTTCTATCATGAATTCTCCTTTCAGCCTATACTAACTTTCTGAACTTTGAAATCCAGAACAGAACGAACAAGATGTGAAATACTGTTGTGCCATTTAAATTGAGCAGCCAATTTACAGATGATATCACAGCAGTATAATAGGATCTCCTATAACAAGGCATCATTAAAGATTATAAACTACAACATTACAGATTATAAAGTACAACATTTGACTGCCTTTTTAGAAGTCTGCAAGTAATTAATAAGATGTAGTTTAATTAATTTATTTCAGTGTTAGCAATTTACGTGTTTGCATTAAGGAATCATCAAAGATAATATATTAATGACTCAAATTATCTTCTCAGGAGAGTGTGCAGTTATGTTGGCATAAACCTGGAGGGCCTTGATTGACCTGTCAATTTGATAACTAATACTTGCTGAAGTATATTATGTGCAGTTATAATTTTTGTTAATGTTTTCCTATGCTTATTTAGAGAATTCTCATACTTAGAGTCTTAGCTCTCTTTCACATTAAATCAAATTATGTGCACAGTGTGACCAAAGTACTGAAGGCAGAGACCCCAACTGAATATGAATTGAGGAGAATACAGTTACTCCACTGAAAACAAGACTTTTTTCTCTTCCATAAATAAAGACTTGTAAGATCTAATAATCCTTCTTTCTTCTTTCCTATAGCCTTTTTTTTTAATGAGTCTTTCGCAAACTGTGCTATTATTTCTTCCATTAGCTTTGGGAAACAGTAAAAGAATACTTCAGAAAAATGCTTCAGGTCTCATTTTTATTTTCAAGATTTATGTTCAAATTAATTTGCTTCTAATGCTGCAATGAAAGAGAAATCATAGAATCATAGAATAGTTAGGATTGGAAAAGACCTCAAGATCATCTAGTTCCAACCTCCCTGCCATGGGCAGGGACACGTCCCACTAAATTATGTCACCCAAGGCTATGTCCAACCCGGCCTTGAACACCGCCAGTGATGGAGCATTCACAACTTCCCTGGGCAACCCATTCCAGTGCCTCACCACCCTAACAGTAAAGAAATGACAAATTTATCTCTACTGATAGAGGTTACTTTGGCCCATTTTTTTTTCTTGAAGGTATGAGTACCAAATATCCATTCTTCTATCTCACTCAGCATGTTTTTTCATAACACTTAGCAAGCATCATGCTAACAGACCTTCATCTGTATTGATTGTAAACTAAACAACTTTATTAACTAAATATAACACAACAGAATTTTAAAAAGACATTAGTATCTCAGTACTATCTGGAGTCCATTTGACAAGTAGCTTCATAAACAAAACCCTCAGCTGTATTGATCTGCAACTCAGAAGTAGGAAAAGAGAGGTGACCTGATCCGAAATTTCCAGTAAAAAAGATGAAAGACTGACTATCTATTGAACAGGTCAGATACATACAGTGCAAGTCTTTCCACAAGCAAAGTCATAACCTTTTCCAGCCTTGACCGGAAACAGAAGAATAGAGTACTAGATAATTCTACAAAACAACCTGTCATCTCTGGAAATGGAATCACTCATTCTTTTGGTTGCAATAATACCTCGGGTACAAACTCTTCCATTTTCCAAAGGAGACTTTTAAAGCTTGACTGGCTTGACTTCTTGAGGTTGCATTTCAGTCTAGCTCGAATTTAGAAAATAACAGACTAAATAATGATTTTAATAAATTCAGAGTATGAGAAATATTTTTGCAAAACCCCTTTTTTAGAAAAAAGGAAGATGTTTATATACTGCCAAATCATCTTTATGTTGTTATGATTTTCAGTCATGTTTGATACAGGAGTGATTAAGGAAGAGGAAATAAAATAGAAAAGAAAAAAAAGCCTTAGCATTGCTTAATTTTTTATGTTTAAAACATCTTTAAATGGAAAAATAATGTACTTTGATATTATTATCAAAAAATAATATTATGAAACAAGTGAAATAATGAAATTATTTTATTTTAGTACTTGTTAAAATAAAGTATAAATTCAAAAATGTCTACTGAACATAAATATGAAAACCTAAGTGGGCTTGTCATGGTTTAAGGTGTAAATCAGTCTGCCTGCCCACTCACTCCTCTCACCTTCTTCCCCCCCACTTTGGTGGGGGGTGGGGTGGGAAATGGGGAGAAGAACCGAAAGAATGTAACTCCCACAAGTTGAGGCAAGAACAGTTCAATAACTAAGCTATAACACAAATCACCACTGCTACCACCAATAACAACAATGACTAGGGAAATACAAGGGAAGAGGACACAGCTGCTCACCGCTCGACAACTGAGCTGTGAACTGAACTCTTCTGGGTTCCTGACCCCAGTTGTACATCCTGGGCATGACATACTGTGGTATGAATACCTCTTTGGTCAGTTTGGGTCAGGTGCCCTGTTTCTGCTTCCTCCCAGCATCCCCTCATCCCTGGCAGAGCATGAGACTCAGAAAGTCCTTGGTCAAACCTAAAAGTTCTAAACTGTAGCTATAAACACTTGTGTTATCAGTGCTGTTCCCAGGCTGAAAGTCAGAAACACAGCACTGCAGGAGCTACTGTGAAGAAAAAAAAAAAAAAATGACTGCTTCTTCTTAGCCCAGGACAGGCTTCTATGCAACATCTCCCTCAGTGGCAAATGGATTATTTTACTCAGAAATAAAAGTAGAAAAAAAAAGTTTTAGCCTGAAATAAATATTTAAAACATCTGAAGATACAGTGAACTGAGTTCCACACAACACAGTAATAAAAATATATGAGAAGTAGTGTTCTCATCTGAAACACAAAAGCTATAGCAGGTGCTGCTTCACCATGTACTCTGAGAGTCAGCTACACTCTCAATTAAATCTAACTTTATATTTGAATTTGTGTGGCTTCATCTTCCTGCCAGCTGTCTTTGTTATGCCCTCTTCTGCTAAATTAATGAATCTTTTATTTTCACCCTGTGAATATATTTATGGACTGTAATCAAATCACCTCTTCATTTTGACTAGATAAATAGATGGGGTGCTTTCACCAACATTTCTCTACAAATCCATCAAACTAATGTCCGTATGTTTCCCTATTTACCTTATCCATTCTTTTAATGGTAATCATCACAAATTTCAATATTGGCCAGATCTATACTATATATGTAAATACTATATATATATATGTATATGCATATATATGTTTGTGTGCATGTGTATCCTCTATACATAGTAAGCAAATACATAGTAAATATTTATAAATATTTAGAGATAAAACCAGGTAATTGACTTCCTAGTGCTATCCCCTGCTTATACCCCCAGAGATTTCATTAGGCCATAGCTATGTGATCTGACAGGCAAAGTGTGACACACAAAGTGTTTTATATACTCACTGGCCTCTAATTTCAGTTTATGTATGCTGCATTCCTTTCTGAAAGTAGGACCACCATTTCTGTGCATAGAACATAGCTTTGCATTGAGCTATTTTAGAAGTGCATTTGGGGTTTGTTTCCTTTTCTTTTCTAACCAGAGGACTGGCTCATGAGATGGCCAGTGACATTGTTGTGAATATCATACCCCAGACATGGTCTTAGTCAGCAGGCAGTCACAACCCCAAAATGTCAAACTGAAAAATTTCATAAACTGCTTCCTGACCCATTCTCCTCAAATTCTGAGAATAGAGTGCAACTCCCTGAAATTCAATAGCTGATAATCCAAAAGAGTTATAGACAAACACACATCACTCAATTCATAGGAAATTCACTGCAAACTCCCTTCTGAAGCTTGCTTACTGACATAATTTGCTGACATTTAAAATTACAAGCATAATACAGAATTGTCCCTTTTTTTACCACAAAAAGATTTCAATTAGAAAATGCAGTAGGAGGGAGAGTGGAGTCTCAGTAGGAAGACATAATATGTGCTCCAATGTCTCGGAACAATAGGATTCAATCTCAATAGGAAGTCTTTATTTAGAACATTCTCCCTTTTGAGTGAATGTCTTGAGAATGTTATTTAAATGTTTCTTTACAAAGGGGGCAAAATTAAAAATGTGTTAGATTGGGCCAAAACCTATTTACTCTATTCACACGAGGAGACTTCTTCCTCTGGAAGCCAATAAAACACCTCATCTACGAATGTCAAATAAGGTGTAGTTCATAATCAATTGATTTATTTTTCTATGGTCACCTTAGCTTGTAAAATAATGTGTTTTGGATTTAAAAATCTACTTAAAATTCAATATTGTTTCGTACTCTGCTGTAAATGCAGAAACACCATTGCAGTCAAGAATCTTCTCTGGATTTTAATCAGAAGAATTCTGGACTGGTGTAACTGGCCTCCCATTTCCAAAAATATTTGGTGGAAAATGGGACATATCGATGGTAGAAATAATGAAGGAAAAAAACAGAGCAACTGAGTATGCTTAAAGCAGTAATTTCACATCATATAAAAATCCCTCATTTTCATCACCAGAACACAAAAAAGCTTATAATTTCAAAATATTTCTAATATTTCTGTTCTGTTGAAAAATACGAATACTTGTTTTGTGAAGCAGCAGTTAAGACACATGCACTAGGCAACTAGGTAGTACAGCACAAACCGGAAATTATTGACAGAACAACACTTTCAGTCTATTTCTTTAAACCTTTGTTTGTCTCCAAAATCACTGGATTGTCACTGGAGTATCGATTTTTAGCTCTGTCTGAATGGAGAAGCAGAAGTAAATGTTGTTGAAAAGTGTAGACTTTGTTTTTACTGAAACAGTCTTCAAAATATTTCAAACTGATATCAAATGTGGAAATTGACTTACTTAAATATGGAATTTCAGTAGCTCCTTCCACATTCTGTGTTCAGATTCTATTCCTCATTTTTCTCTTTGCAGTGAGAAATAAAATCATTTGACAAGGAAATTTTCTGATGCTTTTTTGGTATGTTTCTGGCTTTCTCACCAGTTTTGTGCTTTTTTTGTTCAGGAAGATTGTGTTCTCTCATGCAATGATAATTTTGTTTCTTCTGGATTAAAAGAAAAGGAAAAGCCATGATAGAGGTGAGGCATGAGACCATGAAACATGGGACCAAATCTCACAATTAGAGAAATATTTTCTGAACTCATGTGGAATATAATTGGGCAGGCAATGTAACACTTCAAAGGCTTACATGATTTTGGCTGACTGTCTTCAAAGAAAATTAACAAGGAGCTGAGGTTTTACGAGCTTTTTGAGGAAGAGTTGTAGTTTGGAGGGGGTGGGGGATGGAGGAGAATACAAAGTCCATTGAAGCTATTTTAGATTACTTTTACAAGAAGGCAAGATTATCCAGGAACTCAGTTGAGAGAGCATTGGCCGAGTTTTCTTTTTAAAGACTGGCAGACTTTTTATCATGTGCTGATACCTACTCTTCTGCAAAGATTTCAGCAAGTGATGAATATATCTCTGTTCAATAGTTCCATTAAATACAAGACAGGAATACCGACATCAGAGTAGAAGTTTACATTGCCCATAATATTACATCAGACAATGGGTTATATCTAGGACAAAGTTCAACAGGATGTAACAAGATTTCCTTAGAATATTCTCTCAGCCTGCAGCAATTCACAATTTGATGATTCTGAACAATATGTCTATTTTTTAATTTTATTTTTTATCTTGATAGATTCTTCTTCCATAACTTTAAGCTATGTCAGCTGCTAGGATCCACATTTGCTTTAGAGTTGAATCACGTTCTCTAAAGAAGTCTCTTCTGTTTATTGTGAACTTATCCCCTGGTAGTTCCATTGAGTGCACCTAGTTCCTGCATCAGAGTCAATGAACAACTCATTCCTACTCTCCTTCTCCACAGATTTAATGAGTTTCTAGCTTTATATCATATCTTTATACCAGACCTTTCCAAGTCTTGAAAAGTCTATTTATTCACTGCTCAAGGAAGCTCTCTACATTTGATCATTTCTTTTTATGTATCTTTTCCTTTTTTATGATGATTATTATTATTTCTGCCCCATCTTTCATTACTGCACACTCTAGACAAGCTGCAAATGTACTATAAATTTATCCAGTGGCATAATCATGTTTCCCATTCTGCTCTCTATTTCTTTCAGTCCTTAGTGTGACATCAGCTTTTTAGCTACTACTAAAAAGCCAAGACTACATTTTCAAGTTCCAGTTCTTGACTGGAAAATCATTCTGTGAGGTATGATTCAAAAAGGAAATGTTTCATAAAATCATAGAACACCAAATTGGAAGGGACCTCATGGGTCATCTGCCACAACCTTTCTTGGCAAAGCATGATCTAGACTAGATATTTGTCATGGTTTAAGCCATAAATCATGTGCAGGTCCCTTGACCTTACTCTGTTTTATGGCAAAACCAGCTTTCAGAAGGATTTGTATGATTTTCTTCCCTTTCTCAAAGACTTCTGCTGTTTCACCCCAAACAATAATGTTAACAATGTATTGCAGGTGTCCTGGAGCTTGCCCCTGTTCCAGTGTAGTCTGGATCAGTCCATGGCAGATGCTAGGGCTGTGTTTCCACAGCTGGAGCAGTCGGTTTCAAGTGTACTGGATGCACCTCCAAGTAAAAGCGAACTGCGGCCTGCACTCTGCTGCCAGAGGACTTGAGAAAAATGCACTGGCAATATCAGTCCTGGCATACTGCTTGGCTGCCTTTGACTCCAGTTCATACTGAATTTCTAGCATGTCCAGTATGGCAGCACTCTGGTGGTGTGACTTCATTCAGGCCACGATAGCCTACTGTTTGTCTCCACTCTCCATTAGACTTTCTCACTGGCCATATGAGGCAATTAAAGGGTGAGCAGGTCCTACTGAACACTCCTTGACTCTCCAATCTATGGATCAGCTTATGGATGGGAATCAGGGAGTCTTGGTTGCTGCGATATTGCCGCTGGTGCACTGCTGCGGTCATGATTGGCATTTCTTGTTCTTCGACTTTTAGCAACCCCACAATGGAAGGATCTTCTGAGAGATCAGGCAAGGTGGATAGCTGCCCAATTTCCTCTTTCTCCAAAGCAGCAATACCAAAAGCCCATTGGTACCCTTTTGAGTCTTTGAAGTACCCTCTCCTGAGGTAATCTATGCCAAGGATGTATGGAGCCTTTGGACAGGTCACAATGGGTTTTTTTTTGTCCTTCCTTCCCAGTCAGGCTGATTTCAGCCTTCAGTACAATCAACTCTTGGAATCTTCCTGTCACTTCAGAAATACAAATGGGAATGGGTTCCACCCCTTGGAAGCTTGATGCCATCAGGGTATACTGTGCACTGGTATCTACTAGAGCCTTATACTTCTGTGGAACTGAGATGCCAGGCCATTTGATCCATACAGTCTAGCAAATCCGATTGTCCCCTACCTCCACCTGGCTGGAGGCAGGGCCCCTCTAATAGTCATCACATTGGTCACTCACATATTCTTGACAGGAATTATTCCTTATCACTGGAGTTGAAATAAAATCGACTCTTCCACTTCATCTGGGAACCTGCTCACAAGAGACTGAAGCCACAGTCTTCATGGGGTGGTCAGCCTTGACCTTTGTTCTCTTCTTCAATTCACACACCCATTCCTCCAAAACTGAAGTAGGCTTTCCATCCCATTTCATCATATATCCTCCATGATTCTGCAGGTAAAACCATAGGGTGGCCCATGGTATATGCCTTCTATATCTTCTCTTTGGAACAGTAGAATGCCTTTTGTTAATAGCTGAGACATGTGTTGGTACACGTGAGGAGCTGGATAGATCAGATAGATAGTCTCTCAATTGTTCGAGGTCCTGGGAAGGTTTTTCCAGAGCTGAAGTGATGGAAGGTGTGAGATTGTCTTCAAACTCTCAGAGTTTATGAATCATTTCATCCACTGTTGGTGGTATTATGTCATTCCAGGTTACTGTTGCCAATGAATGGGCATATGATGACAGTGCATTCCATGTAAATTTCCGCCACATGGGTTGTGCATATTCGACTTCATCAGGATCTATGGGTATATCTCCATTATTCGGCCTGATATTATAGATCATCTCTATAATGGATGATTCCCTCAGACACTGGATACCCTTTTCTAGAGTCATCCACTTGGTTGAATGACTCATAACGTCATTTTTTTATGGAAACCTTTCTTTCATAGCTCCAAAGTCTGAGGGACCGTTACTCTCTTGCAATTGCTTTGTCAATTCCTCCTTCCTTAGCAAGTGATCCCAGATGGTTGGCTTCACTGCCTTCTAGTTCATGACCATCTGCCCCATTGTCCCAGCATTGGAGCAACCAGGTGATAATGTGCTCCCCTGGCTGATGAGTAAAGTCTTTTTGCATATTCCATAGTTCGATTGAGGTCCGAGATCAGTAAGTCACCTCTTCTTCTTCTTCTTCATCATATGATAATGACTCCTGGTCAGACGCTCCCCAGGTGGTGAGTACGTTGTTTCTTCATCTCGCTTCATCTTTCTTGCCTCTTTTTTGCTTTTTCTCTTGCAACAGGGGCAGCTGGTATTGGTACGAGTTGGTCCTCTCATTCAGCTGCAGTGATTATCATTGTGGTTTGGGAAGCTGCTGTACTTGTCACTGGGGTTTGAGTAGTGGCTGTAATTGTCAATGCTGGTGGCGCTACTGCTACCACCAATAATAATAATGACAAGGGAAATACAAGGGAAGAGGATACAACTGCTCATCACCCAACAACTGAGCCGTAAACTAACTCTTCTGGGTTTCTGCCCCCAGTTTTTCCATCCTGGGCATGATGTGCTGTGGTATGGAATACTTCTTTTGTCAGTTTGGGTCAGGTGTCCTGTTTCTGCTTCCTCCTGGCTTCCCCTTCTCCCCGCCAGAGCATGAGACTCAGAAAGTCCTTGGTCAAACCAAACATTCTAAGTCATAACTAAAAACCGGAGTTATCAGGGCTGTTCCCAGGCCAAAAGTCAAATACACGGTGCTGCACCAGCTTCTATGAAGGAGAAAAATGACTGCTACTGCTGAACCCAGGACAATGTTCCATTATCCTGTCCAGCTGAATCTTAGAAGTGTCCAGTGTTGAGGAATTCATCACTTTCCAGGAGAGATTATTCTCAATGTCTGCTTGTTCTCAATGTGGAAAGTTTTCCTCTAGTTTTCAGTTTGAATATCCCCAGGAGTAAAGTTGTACCTATTAGCCTTCATGTCTTCCATGTGACTCCTTATAAAAAGAGAGTCTCTGCCTTCTTTGCAACCACTTTTCAAGTACTGGAACATGGGGACAAGGTCTCCCCCTGAGCCTCCTTTTCTCCCAGCTGAACGAAGCCAGCTCTCTCAGCTTTTCCTCATACGGCAGGTTTCCCAGTCCTCTGAACATTTTTATGACTCTTCTCTGGATCCTCTCCGGCCTGTCCACAATTTTTTTTTGTATATTTGTCATGGGTTCTGCAGCAGAAGTCGTTTTTCTCCTTTAAGTAGTAGCTGGTGCAGCACTGTCTTTTGGATTTTTGGATTGGGAGCAGCACTAGTAACACTCATGCTTATAGTTATGGCTTAGAATGTTTAGGTTGGCCAAGGACTTTCTGAGTTTCATAATCTGCCAGGGAGGAGGGGAAGCCAGGAGAAAGTGGGGTGGAAGCAGAGACAGGGCACCTGACCCAAACTGACCAAGGAGGTATTCCATACCACAGCACGTCATGTCCAGGATGTAG
>JASSUY010043505.1:0-32806 GCA_032466535.1 Forpus xanthops | reverse complement strand
ACCATCCCACACGTCTGCCCACACAGACTGCCTCGACCTGCCCTGGTCACCGTGGTCCTGGGGCAGGTTTGTACCCAGTCAGGGCTGGTGCCGCTCCTCCTGAGGCTGCCCCTCTGAGGCAGCTGCTTGCATCTGCTGAGCTGCTGGCTCCTGGGGAAGTGTTGTTGAGGACTTGAGGTTCCCTCCATGGCTCTTGCTGCTCCAGGATGCTGAGCTACCCCTCAGGTGTTGAAGGTGTCCTCTCTTGAGCTACTCACCTCAGCAATTGGATGTTAGATGCTTAGGCTGCACTGTTATCCATGGCAAAACACAGGCATCTCAGAGGGCCATTTCTTTGTTTAATTATCTATGTGGTATGAAATCAATCTCTTGCTGTTGGTGCCAATCTCTCTACGGGTTGTGTATGATAGTTCATACAAGTTCCTTAACCTAGATGTCTAATTTTTAGGCAGATAGATCCAACTTAATGGCATTGCTATTTTTTTAAATACTCCAATAGAGATTGTAACACAGTTTCACAAATCTATTGTCCCCCTACATCACTTATAGAAAAGACCAGTCCTGCATTTTTGAGAGAATCCCTTCCTCATTTCCCAAAAATGGCAAAGGTTCCATTAAGTTACCCAATAAAAAAATACAGATGAAGGAGAAGGAAATTGTGGATTGATTCAGTGGGAAATAGAAACATATTTTATTCATTCCTTCTACTGTTTCCGAACTCCCCATAGGATTTTTTGTTCATACATTCTTTGGTGAAGTCTTAGAAATCTATTTAGTCACTGCCAGATACCATGGACTAAAAAAGATACTTGTGGTTATGATTGATTCCACATATATAACCAACCATCTTCCCTTGTTTGCTGAGAGGAATGGACTATTGTATGTTGACTGAAAAATCACATTGTAATTTTTTTTGCAGTTGCTGCTTTGATTTGTGTTGATTTCTCTTCTCTAAGCCTGGCATATATATTGCATGTGAGTATTCCTAACTCGACAGCCTTTGTCTGACTTGGAAACAAATGTTTGATTGTTGCTCCAATGGTTTGTGGGACAGAAATTCAAGTGGCATAAATCAGTTTAGCTTCACAGGCTGAAAAAAAATCCTGTCATACAGAATTAAAATATAAAGTTATACATCTTGGACCTTGATCCTTTTTTCTTGTGGTTTTTTTTTTTGGTTTTTTTTTTTTTTTGTTTGTTTGTTTGTTTGTTTTTTTTTTTTAAGAAATGCAACACAATTTAGCACAAGCAGAGTTACTTTTCTGAATACCTGTTTACAAGGGCATACTCAACAGCAGCAACTGACTTGTTCCAGCTGAATCACTGGTTGGAGCAGATAAGATATATTGAATTTTTAATTGTATTTCATCATGAATACAGCTGTTTCACATCAGTCACTATAGAAGCCCCATTTAACTATTCTCTGCTTGTTTCCAGACAAGAGGAACCTCAAATTTAATTAGAAGTGTGAGGTGCAGCCAAGAATTTGATAACTAACAGCAATTCTGATGGAACTAAAAACCCAAAAAGGATGAACAGGGAGAGATAAGATTGCTTCTAAATAGAGGTAGTAAATAAATTTTTCTTTTGGGGACTGAGGGATGCAAAGGTAAATGCCATCTTCACAAAATTCCCAAGTTAGTCTGCATGGTGGCAATGTAATTCCAGTTCATCCCAAGGCACCTTCTCTTCAATTTCTGTCACATCATGAACTGAAATAGAAGTTTCTTTGGGTACCTGACAAAATAGTAGGGATCTGATCTCACTTGATATGGTGTTGCAGTGATCATGGCATTGAAATCTTAAGTTTCTGACATACTATGGAAATGTGCACAAGGAGGATTTTAGCTATTTTGCAGTTGAATTTAGGTAGTGGCTGGCAGAGTAGAAGGTGAAGAGCTGATGGGGAAACAAGACTGTCAAAAATTGAGGAAGGACTAAATTTTGCAAGAAAATTCTAATTAAAAAAAAAATCTGGCAAGTATCATAATGATCAGTGACAATATCTAGTTGAAATAGTGATATTAATCTTACAGGTAATTTTAGCTTGCATACAGGTATACCTTAACTTGTTGTATACTATCTAGCTTGGGAGTTGGACACCAAGTGACCATCAGTGACAACCGGTACACTGCAGTGTGCAAGTCCTCTGGGGCTCCTTAATGTGAACTCAGAATTCTGGTCGACCTTACAGCCCATGTTGTCATGGCTACTGGTACTTTAGTACTCATAATTAACTTGGGTGTGTAAAGGTCTGAACTCCTGTAAAACTAAGGTTTTCTTAGTAGGAGTTTTTCATGGGAAGTCTTCAAACTCCCCAGAAGAAAACCTCCATGTTTTGTAGAAACTTTTAGTTTTTTTCAAGTGATATCGGAATCCATGGAAGAGTCTAGAATCTCTTCATCCACCCTTTGAAAAAGTTTCATGCTGTTGATGAAATTAGCAGTGCTATCCCTACTGCTGGAGGGGGAAACAAAAAGAAAAGATTGCCTGTGATTCAGTATGTGGTTTCTAAGTAAACACTAACGCTATTGGCATTACGGAACCCATCTGTTTATTTCTTTACCACTACAAAACCTATGTTGTGTGATTGTAACAGATGTTTCATGTCTGCAAACGATGATATGCTACATTATTAAACAAAGAGGGTTATTAAACTGAGCAGTATGCATTTTTTCAAGCTCTAACTGCAAGATCATCAACATATAACCTAGGGTTTATAAAAACCTCTCTCATGCTTCTCCTGACTTAGTGTGTAACTTACACAGCAAATGTCACGCACATCTCCATTAAAGTTAGGTTATGAAGAAGTGCCTGTAGGCATATGTACAACTGTTTCAGCTAACACATCTTAATGTTTGTTTGTTTTTTTTTCCAGAAGCCCATCTTATGCTTAGCTGTAATTTGACCTAGTCAAATACTAGTTGCCTGCCCAGGTAAGAAAGTAACTTCTTTACCAGTTTAGGTAATATTGTGTATTGGTCTGTTCTGTGGCATTTGAGAAATAAGCAGAAGCCTCCATTTGAGAAATGTATATTAATAATAACAGTAATAATAATTCTATATTATTTTCTCTTTACTTTTAATTAGCATCTCTGAGTAAAGGACTTTTCGTATGTAGCTTCCTTCATTGCACTTCTATTCACATAGTATTATTTTATACTGGAATCGCATACAAACACATTACAGTAACATAGATTTCCAATGATAGATACCTATATATTCAGCACCTTTTGAGTTGAAGAATGTCTATTTTCCATTGCCAAATATCATGCAAGAAGCTGAACATTTTGCTTTGTCTCTGAAAAATGATTGACAGAGTAATATAAGCCTCAAAGTGAAGCAGTTTTTATTGAAGGAAAATATTTCTTTATTGAAAATTTTAACAAGTCAAAACAAAAAAAAAAGGTTTAAAAGAATAATTTGAATATTTTTCAGAGATCAATTTGAAGTCTTTAATTAAAATATATCTCCTTTGCAGAATCCTTGGGATCCCTTCCCATAAATTTTCATTGTAAATTTTCATAAATGCAACAATATTGTGGGCAGAATTGTTGGGAAGTCTAAGGAAAATGGAAAAATATCATTTAATAACACTGTAGTCCGTTCAAGCAAGTGGTAATAAATTATGTGGAAAGCATGAACACTCTGTGAGTTAAAGATAGGTCCCAGCCAATTAATTTAATAAAATATTCACTTCTAAGTATATTAGTATGTCTGTGTCCATGTAGATACTGAACATGGCAATATAGCTAAAAGGGACAGAGAAGAAATAACTGTCTTTTTCTTCTTGGCTATTAAAAGCTTTGCTGGAAAAAAAAAACGCAATTTGCTATTGCAATCACCTTGCAATAGCACCTCAGCTTATTAACATCTTAAGAAAGCCATTGATTTTTGTAAAAACCTTTGTGATTTGAAAGCATGTGATGTTGCACAGACTTACATGGGGATGGATAGCACTATAGAAATGCCTAATCATTTTAACACTGATTATGAACTGTACCTTGAGTCTAGGTCTCGTAGAAAGCAGGTATAAACACTGGGAGCTTCTGGTGATGGATAAGACAGTCAAATTAGGTATGCATGTTTCAAATGTATAAAGATAACATGTACAAGCATCTGAAAGACTCCTGTGCACATTTATGAAGAATTTAGCAGTTATGTAATTCCTAAAATTGTTTTCTTCACTAATTAAGAATTGAAAATACTAATAATACCGGTGAGAGAAAGGAAGGAAAGTAAAAAACCAAAAGATGTTAGGGGAGAAGGAGATTTGCAAAAGTCCTAGAAAGAGTTGTTAAAATAAATATTTGTCAACTTGGGTCAAGGTCAGACATCCGCCTAAGCCAATTGGACTTCTTACACTAACAGTAGGCTAGCAGATTTGATAGCCAAGGCAACAAACATTCCATCTTCCTGTCTTTAATTCCCCCTTGCAAAAAAGCCATGCTTCATCAACAGCTTAGTTAATGAGTTACAGCTTTAAGCATAGGCATATGCACACACCATACAGAGGCAGTTAGGCACTTTTCCCATTTCCTCACCTGTAACTGTAATCATTCAGTTATTATTATGATGCTATGTCTTCTGACTGTAAAACACTTTTTTGCTAATTTAAAAACACTTGGTTGCAAATCTTTGCATGGTTTTGTTTTAAGGAGAAATTTTATATCATGTGTATTAAATATCTAAAGCTCATTTGAGGTATTACTCTGAATGTTGAGATGTTTTCTCTGGAAATCTGGAAGATATTAAAAAAATAAATCCTTTCTAATTCTGAAAAGGGGCTTGTGTGTGTTGTAACCATACAGTCACTTTTCATGGAAAAATAAAAAAGCATCAACAATGACCAGTTGCCTAGTCAATATATAATGCTGGAGGTCCACCAGAAATATTTTATGTGTGTGTACCAAATATGTTACTTTGGACTAATGCAATTGAAGCATGTGTCTTTCCCACCTTCTTTCATGACGAAAAATACTAATATCTCTCTGATCATGAAAACATGGCCAAGGCATTGCCTATGAGTAGATTCTAAAAGCACTTGAGCCCAAAGTTACACAGGTCTAGTGTTCAAAAGACTATCCTGAGGTGGATAAATCTGTACAGGAAAGTTTTTCATAGCCTTGGAAATTTGGCCAGCATGTGGGCACGATGCCTCTAACTTCAAAGGCTGGGTTTCGTCTCTGCCTGATGTCAGTAAAAGCAGAATCAAATCCATCTTAACTGAGAATTTTTTTGAGCTGTAGAGTCAAGGTAGAAGCATTTTTCAAATATCCTGCCTAGTAAATATTCCTATTGTGTTACTATAGCTGACCAGATTGGAGGCATTTCTATTTATTTGGACTTTTTAAAAGCTAGTGTTTTGCTGGTGCTAAATAACCTTGATTCAAAGCGCATTTAGATTCAAAATCATGGGCAGGATTTCTCCCATGCCTCTTGGAAGAACTGAAAAAAGATGTTTCCATTTTCTTTACAATTGTCATGTTGTGATTTGCTTTTGAGTGAGGTTTTTTCCTTTTTTATTGTTATTTTTCTGTTTGAAGTTGCTGCCTGTCTAGCAAAGATTGTATTCAAGATCAAGAGCATTGGACTTAATGAGCCCCTCTGCTTTGATATTGAAGCTAATCGGCTCTTGTTTGGCTTTTGAAACCTTTCAGGAGCCCTCTCTGCAGCATTGTAATGACAGACTCCTTAGTATGAAATTTAATCTGTTAAAAAGTGGATTTCCTAGGCTTTGTGTGACTAACTGGAAAGTTTGTTTCACTACTGCTCCAAACTTATCTACTATGCATTCTATTTCTACCTATTCTGGCTGCAGAAAACAATTCAATTTCCAGCCATCTGTGCAAACAGTCCAAATTCACCCAGGTGATGTGCCTTCCTTGCTGCTCTAACACCTTTCTTTTGCTGCTCGGGTGCTGTAGCTCTCTCTCCAAGTAATGCCAAAAACCCATAACCAAGCCTGCCTGTGTTCTAACACAGAGTAAAGAAAACTGCAGTACTGTGTATCACTGCAGCTTTCAAACAGAAAGGTAGGTGTATCCTGGACACTTCACATACTGGACACCATTCTTTCTGTAAGACCTCTCAATCAGACTTCTCCAATATCATGCTGTGAGTCTACAGCAGAGCAACTCATAGACTCCAAGAAACATGACTTATGTTCTGCCTTATCTTAACATGTCTCATGTCTTTCCAGTCAGGCTTCTCTTGAGGAGCTCAAAAAGGTTTCAGGGTACTCAAGAAAGAGTGACTGCTTTTCCTGTTTTTCATGAGCTACTTTTCCCTGGACAGAAGTTTTTCAGGCCCCAAGATTCCCCAGAGTCTTCCCCAAGGTGTTTGCTGTTAACAGTAGTTTTTCCTGAATTACCAAGGTAAAGCCCTTCATTTTTCAATGTTACATATATTTCCCCTCTGCAGAGATGCCTCTGGAGTTGCAGGTCAGGAGGAGCAGCCTTTGGTGGGGATTCTCACCATCCTATCCCCAAAATGTGAGGGAATTTGGGCTTACTTTTCAGTTGATGGAGGTGAGGCAAATCTGAGCTATACCTCATAAATGTGATTTGCAATTCAGGTTTTGTTTTTCAGTAGGAAGAGGAAATATGACTAGGCTGGCTTTTGATAGGAGAGAGAAACACAGTGATAACTTGGCCTTCCAGGGACTGTTAAGATTGCTTCCTTATTAGCCTGACCTTTGTTCTCCACCCTCTGTCCTGACTAAAGTTTTACTCTTTGACAGCTAAGGCAAAAGCACCACAAAAAGGTGGTTAAAGAGAAATTGATTCTGCAGGCAAGAGTTAAATTATGGTACCTGGCATTTATTCAAATATCAAGGTCATATATTCCTTGGAGTCCCATGTCTAAATATGGAGAGGAAATCACTGAGCTGCTGAAACCTGTGCTTTCCATGTCTACTACTGGAGAATAAAGTCCTACTTTTTGTAGGTGAGAGCACAGAGCAGTGTTTGATTAGAGACCCATGAAATTTCATCCTGTCTCTGTGTTACCACCAGTTAGGTGCGAACTGAGGAGCTGCAGGTGAATTTAGGGCTTCTTTCCAAAAGGATGTTGTCTGCCAACCTGATGAAGTTTAACCATGCCAAGTGCAAGGTCCTACACCTGGGTTAGAGCAATCCCAGGCACAGATATAGGTTGGGCAGAGATGAGATTCAGAGCAGCCCTGTGGAGAAGGACTTGGGGGTGTTGGTCAATGAGAAAATGAACATGAGCCAGCAGTGTGCTTTTACAGCCCAGAAAGGCAACCTTATCCTGGGCTTCATCAAAAGGAGCATGACCAGCAGGTCGAAGGAGGTGATCCTACCCCTGTACTCTGCTCTTGTGAGACCTCATTTGGAGTATTGTATGTAGTTCTGGTGTCCTCAACATGAAAAGGACATGGAACTGTTGGAACAAGTCCAGAGGAGGGCCATGATGATGATGAGGGAACTGGAGCACCTCTCGTATGAAGATAGGCTGAGAGTGTTGGGACTGCTCAGCCTGGAGAAGAGAAGGCTGCATGGACACTCCATAGCAGCCTACCAATATCTGAAGGGGGGCCTATAAGGATGCTGGGGAGGGATTCTTCATGAGGGACTGTAGTGATAGGACAAGGGATAATGGGTTCAAACTTAAGCAGGGGAAATTTAGATTTGCTATAAGGAAGAAGTTCTTTACCGTAAGGGTGATGAGGAACTAGAATGGGTTTCCAGGGAAATTGTGAATGCTCCATCACTGGCAGTGTTCAAGGCCAGGTTAGACACAGACTCATGTGTCATAGTGGAGTGGGAGATTTCCCTGCCCATGGCAGGGGGAGGTTGGAACTTGATGATTTTAAGGTCCTTTCCAACACTAAGTATTCTATGATTTTATGATTCTAACTTATAGCTACTTGAAATAAACTCACCCATACTGTGTCAAAAGTGGTATTAAAAAAAACCCCTATATGTGTATTATCTACAGTTTCATATTCATTGTGGCCAAGGGATTGCTGTACAATATCCATTGGAAATGAGAGCCTCTAAGGAGGGGAAGTTACAGGACTCAGCCTTAAGGTGTGAGAGACAAAAGATATGCAGTTGGATGAGAAGTGCTCTTTCTCACACTACATACTGTGGCAGACTGTGCTCCTTCAGTGAAAAATCCATTGCAATTCACCCTACCATCCTTATGCTCCTTTCATGTGCTCACGCTTGATGGTCAGTGAAAGTAACTTTGGACTTTGGATATGAATTCTCAGTGGGAGGCAAGTTCAGTGCCTCAGCCAGCACTTGGGCAAGAAAAGAAAAACACTTCCCAGCAGTCCTCTTCATATAAGCTGATTTTTGTGAGAAATGGGCGGGTTTGATTCTAAGTATCTAAGGTGAGAATAGGAATCCTCAGCTTAGCTTTTGTAATCCATAACAAAGGCAGCAAATTATTACCTGCTTTAGTAGTAAGGATGAGTTCAGCCTACAATGCACCAGTATTTTTTTAGCTATTATCACATCCTTCTGGATTGTGAGTTACAGACGTGAGCAAATGTCAGAACCCGTTTGATTGCTGTGTCTCCTTCAACATCCCTTTCCCTAGCTTTTCCGGCTGAAGCATTGCCCTTGCTATGCATGTACAAAACAGGACAATATTCCCTTTCGCAGACCTTCCCTGTTAAATCCATGCAGGTGTATTACGGATGTTGTAAATGAGTGGTTTCACTAGGTTCACAATTGTGCCTTTATCAGTCAGGGTGTTTATAACTCAAAGCTTTCATGAGACATCTGTATGGGGAAGGGAGAGAAGAGAGGGGAAAAGGAGATGGGACCCAGGGATGGTAAATGAGATGAATTAGTGGTGAGACCCACATTCCTTGAACTTCTGCTTGGGGTAACACCTTGGGTAGCATGCCTTTACTATTTTACTTAGATTAAACCTAAAGATGAGCTCCATGTGGCGAATTCCACTTGCTGTTAAATCTCTTCACTTTGAACATGAATAAAATCTGCCATGGCAGTTTTGCCAGAAGCTAGACAAGCAGCTGGCAAGACCCTTCCTGTTCTGTGTTTCTATTACTAAAACCCATCAACTAGGATTTATATTACAGCCATAAAATTTGTCTCAGTGCACTTAAATTTGTTACAGCGAGATTCAGACACAGAGTACATGAATTAACTATTTTCAGTGATAGCTACATATGTACAAAAGAGAGACACCATACATGAAGAAGCACATACAGATTTAAAGATGATATTTTTTCCACTAAAACTATTCATAGGAGGGGAAGGATGGGTAAACTCCAGTATTAAAATTGTACCACTTTCACGAAGCTTTGTTTAAGCCTTACTGACTGCAGTAGTACGATTTGTTATAAACGCTCCTTCTTACTCTTCATAAATTTGCTGCAAGTTCATCTTTGGTTTTGAGCCCTGATTTAGAAAATAAAATTCCCAGAAATAACCTGACTTTAGAAACTGTTTAATAAAACAAGTCAAGTTTTACATTTAGTTGCAGCCAGTACCCAGAAATGGATTTGGAATGTTCTTTCTTTTTTTCCCATTATGTAGAAGAGAGAAAAGGGTTTCTAATTCATATGAGGCAGGTGACAAGTTGTCTTTTTTCCTCATGAATATGGCTATATCCTGATCTGTTACTGGATTGGGCCACAGAAGTACCATTCTAAATTCATTTTTTTTTAATAAACCTATTTTAAAAAATATTTCAGCTCAATAGTTTGCTTTATTTTAATAATTTCAGAGTCTAAAATTCTGTTTCCTACTTAATACATTACAAAAATGCAAGTAACTACCAAAATTAAAATAGCTTCAGACAGTAGAATCCCTAGAAATTCCTATGTCTGAAATGGAAAAACAACAAGTTCTAACTTCATAACTATCCTCAAAAGACTGGTGTCAAATGGCTTTTTGCTTTGAAAAATCTGTTTTTTACCAAATTTAGACTTTTCAAGAAAAGAAAATATTTACTATAATATTTTTCCAGGCTCACAAAGGAGACAAAGTTATCTGAAGAGCCCTGGATAAATGTCCTTTAATCCTTTCCTATTAAACACAGAACCCACATTTCAGTGTAAAGGATATGAAGGTCTCCTTGTATTCTGCTCTGGTTGTCTGTAGCATGCATAAGGCAGGAAACACCATTTCTTGGTTTATTTTATGTCTGTGAACATGCATGGACTTCATGATTTAACTTACTCAAAACAATCTGCATCAGACATGGAAAAAACAGAATGTTGCCATCTCCCTTTATTAATGAAAGATGACTTACACATACCCATATTAATACAGGCATACTTTAAAGATTTTATGGGAGAAGCCCTCAGTTGTCCTTTGTGTGCTCCAGAGACCATTCAACAAAACCCAAAATGCATTTCCCAGAGATCAATACAATGCCAAAGTATAAATATGGTTACCTCACCAAATAAGACTATAGAGCATGACTGTTCAGGAGCCTGGTGGTCCTCTCTTAATCATGGATGTAAAAGTATATAAAAAAAAGATTCCATTGTGAATATGTTCTGAAGTTTTACTTGTGTCAATCAAAGTGTACACCAGTGGAGAGGCTTTTCTGATTGGAAAATTTTTTACCTTTACTAGTATCTAATTGATTTTGGCAGCTGTGGCTAGTGGATTGGATGTGAATAATGTCATGCTACAGGGAAGCTGCTTGATCAGGCCTTAACATGAAGGAATTATCCCTTGAGGTAACAGAAAAAAAAATCACTTGAAATCGATCATTGCCTTGGAAAGTTGTGTCACTTTATGAGCAACTATGTCTCTGTTCCAACAATTATTTCAAATTGTGACATAGGAGAAGAATCAAGCTAAACAAATAAAATGAGATCCTTTCAGCTTACAAGCATCTGTTGTTTCCAGCAGAAGTGAAGAAACCAGAACCATTTCATCATTCAGCTCGAAGTCTGTCTTGCCTACCTGATGCACGGTTACATCTTGTATTTTAAGAATCAGGAGCTGACTTGAGAAGTGAAAGTTATGAAAAAACAGACAAGCAAAGAACAACAACAGCAACAACAACAACAAAAAAAAACAACCACCATGCAGAAAAAAACAAACAAACAAACCCTCCTGTGACAGATAACAGGCTGCAGCTAAACCCTGCTAAGCTCATTTTCAGTTTTGCTTCACAGACCTTGATTCAGATTATAGCGCTTCAGGGACCTTAGGAGGTATTGATTAGGGAAGTTTTTGGAAGCCACTAAGTTTGTCTGGGGCTCTTGGGAGGAAGAGAACTGAATTAATGCAGCATCCTCACTGAAGTAATGGAATAAAGCACATTGAGTTAGCACGAGTATCTGCTGCCTTGTTGCAGGCAGTAACTGCATGACAAGGAAAGGTCTATAGTAAATAAAAGAAAGTATTGGAAGGACAAACTGATGGTACAGATTATAAAAAATATTATGCTGAATTCTTAGTAATCAGGATGAGACTGAGCCAGCTGCAGAGTGGTGAGGCTGTTTCTTTTAGCTCTGCCATTGAAGCCATGTTAAAGTCTAAGCAGAACTATTAAATTCCCTTGGCATTCTGGTGAGAACAGAGGTTTTCCAAACCAGAAAATTTCCGTAATATTGGTTACATCCATTACACCAAAGAAATCAGTTCCTTTCATTGTTTAGAAAGCCATATTTTTCAGAGAACCAGGATATGCAAAGAAGAGAAATAAATATTTGCATCAAAATCTTTGATATTTTGTCAGTAGTCACGTCAGTTGTTAACAGATGATAATGCCTGTACCAGAACTCAGTGTATTACAGTTTTCTGTTTCCTACATCAGACTTCTGTAAACATAGGCTATGGGGCCATGCCTGTATTCTGAGGTTCAAGCATTAGTGAAGTAACTGTATTTCTAGAAAGAGACATGATTCAGAGAAGGGGAGCTATGATAGATTCCTAACTAAATTCCAGGTCTCTGCATCTCCTCACTACATCTTCATAGCTTGCCTCAATAAAGCTGCAAAAACACTACTCTCAGTAGCCTCACTTTTTGCCCCTATGCTTAGTACATCATTGACTATCTCTGATTAGATACTTTTAAAAATGAGGTAATATATACATTTGGTGACTCTCAGAAAGAATGTACAGTAATGGTCATGGTGGGCAAGTGCAGTTCTCAGAGAAGCTTTGTCTTGTGAGTTTGTGTCTGATATCTTTCTACTTAATGCAACTTAAAAATCTACATGTGTTAGATTAATACTTTAAAATTACATTTGGAGACGCCTCAGTGAATTCTAGCAGGAAAAAATGCAAATAAATGTAGATTTCTCTTATTATCAGCTTCATCAAAGCAAACAAGCAGCAGCCAGGCCGTTATTAGACTTTGATAAGAATGCATATTGAATGATTTCCCGAAGGAATTCAGTAAAACTCATCTCACTGCATTTCCTTTTATATAATAGTATCAGTTGTTTCATACAGGAACACCTGCACACCGTGCTGTCTGATCTTTTTATTTATTTTAGTTCTTGAAGAAGAAAAATGCAAGAACTGTTATTTTTCAGTTCTGTATTGTAATTTCAAAATGTGAGAAAGAGACTTGAATAAAGGTATTCAGACAAAAGCTAAAGAAAGCACTGTTGCAAATGCATAATCATGCATTAATAAAATAATGGCTCTGGAAAGAACGTTTTAGTGCCAGAGATAAAGAGGAGATAGAAAAGAAAGAGAAGCAGGAAAAGAAGAGTGACTAAAACCAAGAATTTCTTTCCTGAGAGCTAATAAAATGAGGAAATTTGCTATGAAGAAATAACTTCCATGGTTTATAATGTTCCAGTAGCATTTGGCAAGTAATCAAAGTTTTCTTTCTATTCAAAGCCATCATCGGAATTATTTTTGCAATACCTAAATATATATAAAGCTCAGACATGTTTATAACTCAATTTCAGTGCTGAAAAAACTTGTCTTGAATAATACTGTACAAGGTCACCCAGGAAAAAAACAATTCATAGAAACAATCATATCATTGTCTGTAAAATAATACTGTGTGCATTTTATGACTGATATTAACTTCTTGGCTTTGTTGAAAATATCCTTGTAAAAAGGATCTATCCTCACTGTCCGTTTTTATCTCCACAAAGGGTTTGTGAGGAATTCCAAGGGGCTATTTGCTGTGAGTAGCAATGATCTGGTCCAGCCCTCTGATACTGATTTATGTTATATGCTTGTGTAACCCTGGCAGAGTCATGGTCTAGTTGGTTGGTGCAACTTCTTGCTAACAGTGCTTAGACTGCGTTATTACTAACAGGAATTGTCAATATAACCATTTCCTGTTGCACCAATGGGAAAGGCACAAACAATAGGGCAAACGGAAAAAAGCCCTTGCCCTATTACATGGGGAAAATTAAAGAACCTTATGACTACAGAACAGAGAGATTTGGAAAGTCATCACAGAATGCAAAACTCTTCTACTTCCTAACCAAGAGGTAATTGATTCCTATTCAGAAATGTATTAAAGCTTCACATTAAAGATGAACTGTCTTATCTTCCTCTGATTCCCAGTCTCCCTGACCAAATTCTTCTCCAGAGCCACAGCCCAGTAACAGAGAAAAGTCTGCTCTAATTTTGTGTTATTCAGGACAGAGTTATATCCATCTGCATAGGCTCATATATTCCTCAATAGAAATATTTCTTTTCCTGAGACAGGTGATCTGTAAGTGATCTTGGTAATGACAAAGAACAAAACAATGGGAAATGATCATAAGCTGCAGCTGGAGAGGTGCAGGCTGGACGTTAGAAAAGTTTTTTTCCCCGAGTGCATTGGCAGTGACCACAGAAGAAAGTGTGGCATCCCCGTCCAAAATGTTTCTTTAAGATATGTTTGTACAGAGCCATGGTTGGCCTGAGCTACTGATGGTGACAACAGCAGCTGGGGCTGGACAAAGAGGAGCCCCAGAAGTGTCTTCCAAAAAATAAGTCAATAACTATTTCCACATGCTCTCACAGGAATTATTCAGCCTTACCTTGGACTTTGTTCCCCTGAATGAAGCAAAGTGAGTTTAGTCTCTCCACTGTTTTTGTAATCTCTTTTTTATAATCTCCTTTCTTACAACTGTTTCTTCATTTCTCTGCTTTTTCCCACCTCCCTTCTGTACCTGTAGTCCAGTGCAAATGATGCACCAAGGAGTCCACCTGGCATAAGTCTGTGGTGTTTGTCGAATGTCTTTTCCAGAGACGTAAATACTTCCCTGGCTTTCTCCTGGAGGAATCTCACTTTATATATCCAAAATAATATATATATGGGGTTTTTTGGTCATATCACCCCAGTGGCTCTTAATCATCCTGTTGTTGATATATTTACCTAAATATTATTTCTGTCATTTCATGATGAAGATTTGAGAATAAATATTACTTATATTCTATACTGAACATTGTCTATAGTTTCTGGGAACATGTCTTTGAACTTTAATCATCTGATTTCAATTACCCATACATTAATGTAATCTCATTCATACTATGTAATATTCAGATTCTCTTTATCTAGTGGCTCTCTGTGTTATAGAAAATGTCATTAGCACAGGCTTTTTATGTTAAATTTCTGAAGAAATATCATTCTGATGCCAGTTCTTGGGAATTCCACAAATAACTTCCCTTCAGCTAAATATTTCTCATATTAGCACATGCTGTTGTAATCTCTTCTGTAATCATGACTTGCCTTGTAGTTATCCTACTGATAATGATTTTCTGCAATGTAACTATTATATTCCCCTGCTGTACCATATCAAATGCAGTCCTGAAGTCTGAATAGATTAAACTTGTATTTTCCTTACCTGAAATGTAAAGAATTATTCCTTATCTACAGATGAATTAAGCACTAATAAAAGAGAGCAGTATCCCATATTGGGAAATGAAACTAAAAGATTAGGTGGAGATCTGTCTTTCCAGTTCTTCACCTTACTTTACCTCTGGCTTCTCTAAACTTTAAAAATGGACCCCTACATTTTTTTCTGGATTTGAAAGGATGAGGTTTTTTTATCTCTCTGTAATGATTTTAATTAACCACATTTCTGTTGGCATCCAGAATTAAACTAGGTAACACCTCTTTGTTCAAGAAACCTGGAAGCGGAGCAAGGTAATTTGGTCACATGTACTTTTGTTTCTTTTGATTTTCCTCTTTCCCTTTTTGATTTTCAGCTGAACAGAGGTTGATATAAGTTGACCGAAACCATATTTTAAAGACCAAAAAAATCAGAATGACAGTTCCTCTCAGAAAAGAGCTGGAATTCAGTTAAGGATTAAGAACTTTATCCTACATATGTAGGTGTGAGCTGCTGCCTGACCTGTCAGGATAGTCATTAAACAGCTTGTCGTGAAGGCTAGAGAACTGAGCATTCAACTCACCAGCCACTGTCTGCTTTAGGGAGACACGAGTCTCCACTGACTACAGTAGATATTTAAACAAACGGCCCAGTATAGGCATCCAGGTTTAGATGTCTCTATTTAAATGCCTTTATGAGGAGCTGATTCCCATTCTAAATGCCTGTTGCCTGCAACTGAAGCACTGAATGCACTGAATAACCTGGATATTTCCTCCCATTCCTGTCATCTATTCACTCACCAGAAGAACATTTGAACAGTTCAGTGCTTCTCTCCAGCCTGGGTTTAAGTGTCTTGTTTGATGGAGCGGCTAACTCAAGAGACTACTGCATCCTCTAATGAATCTCAGTTAGACTCATGCTCATAATACCTAACTCACATTCTCTCTTTGATCAGTATCAGTCCATTAAACCCATCTATCAGAGATCCCTATGCTCAGCTTTATGACTATTGGGAAATTAGTAGAATATAATTGTAGCCAAATAGATATGCCTCCCCCTTTGGGAAATGATACCATAGGCATTTTCTGGTCTGAAGCATCTAGCTTGTCAAAATGATCCAGCAAGAATATGTAAGAAGAGAAATTAGTTACAGTGCTTGTACTGTATATTGTACTGTGAATTCATTCACTTGTGGTGGTTTTGCTCATCACCTGTATTGCTCAGCTTCAGCTGATTAAATGAGACCTTTTAGAGATGCAGTGATCTTAAAGTCATTTGGCCTGCTCTTCATTATCTGCTTTTTAAAATTGTTATAGTAGATTACCTAACTAATGGTGGCTAGGCAGGAGCATTCATCCTGAGTAGGTTATTTCAGAATCTGAGTTTTTGCTTCTGCTATTGGGAGCAGCTGGTTCTATTCATGCTTGGTGAGAGAGGACTGGGCCATTGGGCAGATCCAGATTGAGAATGCCAGTGCAGCATTGGTTTTGTATTTACTAACCCAATATAATGACCTCAGAAAATGTGAGAGTTCTGTGGTATATAATGGCATGAAAATATCCCACAGACCTTAAAATTCATGGCCTGGGGACTTCTGAATAAGAGGAGTCCTGGCAAGTACTCATTAACTTATGAAATTGATTAGGTGGCTTAATAAGCAATAATGTAAGTTTATTAATGAAGTTTCAACTTTTTTTCTTTTTACAATACTAGCTAGCAGTGGGGACAATACCTCTATTCAAAGAGGATAAGGACTAAATTCAATATATGCAGTATAAATAATATTGGAGCATGTAAGGAGCATTATAGGCAAAGCTGGTTGCATACTGATTTACACTGGTATGAGATCTAGATTTAATTTCCCATGGAATCATAATTTTCAGTCCTTTAAGTCTAAGGACAAGTGATAAAACTGAAGAATTAGATGAAGTCTTTCATGAAGCACAGATCTTTTTTTAAACTCTTTCACAAAATACTTTTTCCCCTCTTAGATAGTGAGGAATACTTTCGCATCTCAGAAGATGAAGGGTTTTGAAGCATGGGAGTGAGCATCTGTGCATCAGTCTTTATTCTTGTCTGTCTATCTATCTGTCTCCATCACAATCACATTTGGGTGTGAAGCAAAGGGAGGAGGTCTGGCAGAACAGACACTGAGCACACAGCAGTAGGCAGATATCCTTGCTCCTTCACCATATTGTGGGGACCCCAAAAACCTGGCAATAAGAAGAGGTCATATGGACTGATAGTGTGAATGGAGATCTACCAGTACCACCCCAGGGAACAGAGTGATATTGCTAACAAAGTGCCTTTTAGGCAAAGGGTTTAATTTAAGAGTTTAAAGCTAAAATGGACTAAACTTAGACATAGGTTTCTGAATTACTCCCTGTCTGGAATAGCAGCAGGGTTCAGGACAATATGACCTACCCTGTTATGTATTTGTCTTTGGGAAGTGGGAAGCCTGAAAAAAGGGAGAAAATTGTCTCAAAAGGAAAAGTTTTTAATTTTAACTGTTGGTAGAGAAGGTGCATATGCTGTTTCCTTGGACTTCAAGAGTCAAAACTGCATGAAATATGGTGGCCTCTCAGGAGCTGGATCTTGATGATTATTTATAAGGAGTCCCCACAAACCACTTTAACAACATTTTTATTAAACACGTTTAGTGTTTTCACAGTTATTGTAAGCAAAGAGAGGTTTTATGACCCAGCTGAATGTGCACTGGGATCCATATTACTGACATTTCAAATATAAGGAACTTGATGCTTTTCTTCAGAGGGCAGCCTGGCTAAGCACGCATATAAGCTATATAGAATCATAGAATCATAGAATAGTTAGGGTTGGAAAGGACCTTAAGATCATCTAGTTCCACCCAGCTGCCATGGACAGGGACAGCTTGCACTAAACCATACATATAGGCTTCCTGAATTATGAGCGGATAAGGGCAGCCCACTTTTCTCAGCAGAGAGACCTCTAAATGGAGTAGCAAAGAGAAACTTTGTACAAAATTAGGGTTTTGGTTCTTTTCTCATCTTGCTTCAGATGGAAGTAATATTACTCCCCCTAAAGCTTCTGTGAGTATGCTTCTGGCAGCCACTTAGTTTCCCAATTATCTTCGTCAAATTATGAAATTGAATAGCAAATAATTCACTGAGACAATAGGCTATGCATTAGCTCATCTATATGACACTCAAAGACAATAGCCTCATTCTTACCATCACTGCTAGCTGCTGGAGTCACTGAACGATCCATTTTAAATGCTTGTTTCTAGATGTATCCTTCCATCTTATTAAAATTCAGATCCACCTATGCCCTGTAGTAGCATCAAAAAACATTATCTTTTTGATATGTGGAAAGCTGTGGCTGCTTTTAACTCCCTAGCATACTTTCAAGAACTACTAGCTTTGTGCCCACTACAGAACTGTACCAATGTACTGTGGAAACTCAAGGTGATGAGCTTCAAAAGTAATGGCAAATAATGCTGTTGCTTACAACCAAGGTTTGTCTGCTATCACCTTCACAATATGAAGCCCAGACCTCAGCTATGGAGAAAGCATAACTATTTGTAGTGACAGGCTTCTAGGAAAAATGGAGATATCCTGCAGAGTCATTGTCAAATGGAGAAATGGATTTCCTCAGTGTGGTGATAGAGATGTACAAAGAATTTCAGCAGTCTAATTAGTTTCTTGATCAGAGAAAGACAACTCTTCAAGGCAAATGAAAAGGTCATTTCAAATCCCAGGAAAATATTCATGTCTTTTTTCATATTTGCTGACAGATATTTAAATATAACCACTCACTTTTGCTGTAGATATTGTCAGCAGATGCCAGACAGCTGACAAGCAGCAATGTAATTGTATCACTGCTCTGATATCTCAACAATGAGGAAGTGGATGAAACTACTAAGCGTTCTTCTTGTGCTGCTGTAAGGTAAGTCTGGGTCAGCATACACTTACAAGTCTTGGTTATGTATAGAGGACATAGTGACTTATCTGAAGATGGTTTAGCTCAGTGAAAAGTATCAGCAGCGGAAAGGAAGGGTGTTCTTTCACTGGAGCACTATGAGAGCATGTAGAAGACTGGGAGTCTTCCAGAGACCTTTAGCATGACATTAATAAAGTCTCTTAATATGCTTCAGGACTGAACCTAATCATATGTTGACTGATTTCAAATACTGCTGGTGGAGTGGGTTTACTCTTTTAGTTCTCTGCAAAATGAAGACAAAGGCATTTTCTTTCCCCACCTTTTCATTATCATTTCCTTTAAGCTTTGTTTTACCTTGTAAAAGCTTCAAGGTAAGGATAGTTCTGCAATTATGATGTGAATGGACACATTCACATTATAGTACAGAATCCTGAACACAGAAGAATGAAGGCTCTTGTTCAGACAAGTAGTAATTTTTTGTTGCATGGGTAAACTGCACAACCAGGTTCCAGTATTAATTGATACTTTTACAGGAAGACTAGAAAAAGTACCAGCTTCCTTCCATCATGGTATCTCATTCCATCAAAGAACCTCACCCTCTTCCATGATCAGGATTATTCTATATTCCCTGTTCCATAATGTCTTGCTTCCAGCACACTTTCCAACCTAAAAAAAAAGCCTGTGTGTGTGGATCGGCCATATGGACACTTCTTGGAGTGTGGAATGAGTATATTGTTCTTAGAAATATTTGTTCATGCAGACTGTGAACAAGAAACTTCTTGCTGGGAAAAGACTTCAGCAATGAATGGACACACTCATTCATTCAGCAATGAAGCTATGAGCTTGGAGAGAACGTAAGAGATTTTACATAAATAGACTTGTATAATGCAGAGAGGTCTTTGTCTGCACTCAGAGACCTGGTGAATCAAATCTCATTTCAGAATATTAGATGATTAATGCATAAATCAGAAAGGAAGGAATCTCTCACTGTTCATTCACTAATTATGTAGAAATATATGAAAGTATAAGTTTCATTCTTTTGATTGGGAAAGTGAGGGAAGCAGGATGTACAGCTTAGTTTTCCTGAAGGAATACTATGCTTATATTGCATTAATGACATGCATGTGTTAAATTCATAAATACATAATGTGATAGTTTTTTTTTTAATGCTTAAATGTATTACCCACTGATCATCTCTCTCAAAAACAAAGGTAGGATTTTACTTTACATTGGATTCCATGTCCCTTTAGTGCGTAAATGTACAAAATAGATACATGAAATATTTTTAGATGTTCAAGAAAAAAGGAAAAAGAAAGACACTCATGAAGTAAAAGCAAAGTCAAAGAACACAAATGTTCCCTAGGAAGTAGGGGAATATTTTTTTCCCTTGCTTCTCCAAGCATATACAGACAATATATTAAATACTCAGAAGGAAAGGTTGTCTGATAGTATTTACATCCTCTTGAGTAAATCTTTAGAAAGAATAAAACTTACAAGTTTGACCCATTTTAGACTCCAAGTAGGCCAATGAATTTAATTAATTACAAAAGCATGGAGGCAGTAGCCCCTCGTCCCATGAGCAGTGTGCAATCAGATGGCTATGCACAAGGCACATGGTGCATTTGCTCTATTCACATTGTATCACAGCTTCTGGAACCAGTTCATAAGGATGAACTGACGTTTGTGTTGTTTTGCAAGGTGCATCTGGTAAAAAAGCTGTTGTTTCTTGAGCCAAATCAGGAACTAAAGAGAACATGTTCAGTGTTGTTCCTTCATAATATTAATCTCTATGTGTATATATGTATAACCTGTGTTCTATCTATACACACTGCCTATCTGTAGGCATGAACAATGGCTTTTGTAGCCTTTACAAATGCTCAAGGAGAAGCAAATATTTTTGTACAGATACTGAAGTTCACTTTCATTACACCGTACTAGGATGGCTGAAATACAAATATGAAAGATGAGAATACTGAGAGGGAACTTAACTTTCTTTAAACTTGGTGCTTCTTCCATTTTTACTTTCTTTCTTTCCCTGAATTTCTTACTGTATGATTACACTAACCCTTAGTGAATAAATTCAGCTAAAGAAATTGGCAGAATGCTAAGCTGGGGATAGGGAAATCAGCCTTTCCTAAAATAGTTTTTCACCCTATCAGTGCCTCATTCTGATTCACAGCACAGTCATCCAAGCGCTTCTAGATGTGTAGGGACAAGGACCGCACATGGAGGATTAATGAGAAGCCAGAGTTAGGAGAAAGGTGGGAACAGCCTTTTCCTATGGAAGTGTTGGCTTCTACCAGCTTGAGCTCATATGATAGGCAGAGCATCAGCTGTCTCATCTTAGGTCCTTCGTGCTGTAAATTGAGATGTTGTGAGTGGCAATTTTTTTCTTCTCAGTATGCCTGTTTGCAGATATGAAAAGATAGGAAGATTTTGGAGCCTGACACCAAGTTGTTCACCTTAGACAGAGGATGTTTGAAGTGTCTATACTGTGAAGAAACTTGGCCTGACAATAAACTTGTCATTTCCTAGGCTACCTTCTTTCCATCCTCCATTTCTGATCAGAGTCTAATCAGCAAAAGGCTTTGTAACCTAGTTTTGATATTATAGTCTCTTGCCTGTATGCGGTGACTTATTTTCCTCCTCTGACTTCATAATTACAGCACATCCATGTGCTCCTTTATGAAGTAGGTATGATTATTTCAACACTTGCTGTATATGGCAACCAAGGGATGAAACTATTATGTGACTTATTCAGGACTTAAATGTACCTCCAACATCCTCCTCTTCACCCCTTTTCTCTCTCTGTGTATCCCCCCCCCCCCCCCATATCCCAGGTATTTGCTTTCGCCACAGAAATGCTTTTGTGCTGAATCAAACAGCCAAGGAAGACAGTCTCCTTTTATTAACATACTTGTAGAGAAACTTTCTACAGAAGAAATATCTCTCCCTTAACTTGTTTGGATATAAATTAACATTCTGAACTCCTCAGGAATAAAAATCATGTCCATTTATGATTTTTCATCCTGATATTTATCATGTAAAAACCAGCACAATCTGGATTATGGTAAAAGTAAATAGTGACAAAGCTTTTGCAAAAGAATAAATAAATCAAAAGATAAACCTTCAATTATAATTCAAATTTCAACTGTTATGAAAAGAAGTATTAATAAAACCAACTTAACAAGTAAAAGAACATGTGGCATTTAAACTGGTTGAAGAATGGGGAAGATGGATTGTTTGGTTGCTTTTTTAAATATCTATATTTTTCTTTGCTCATAGGTCAGAATGGAAGCTATTTTGACAGGAATCTAAGGTTAATGTAAAGTGACATTTATTTTAATTTTAACTCAGGAATGCAAAACAAACTCTTTCTAGGCAGAGCAGTGCGCTGTGCTTCAGTTTGAGTCCGGATGGATTAAATACATTTTAAAATGCAATCTAAATTTATTTCAAAGCTCAGCAGAATTCTGAATGTAGGAACTGGCAGGGGGCTTTTTTTCCCAGAAAACTCAAAAAAAGCCTGAAGCAAGTTAACAGTCTGAAGGCTATTTTTGCCTGATTCCTTTTGCTAGAAACGGTGGCAGGAATATTCCCCCAGGAAGTTGTGCAACACAACATGCAAACATTTTGGATAGGAGCTGAAGAAATGTTTTGTAGGTCTCAAGATACAAAGGGAGTTCAGGTGCTCAGTTAAAGATTATTGACAGGCTGAGGGCCCAGATTTCTCTTTACCTGATGAAGGCTAATTACATTATAAGCAAGCAATGGACTAAATTAGCCTCTGGAGGTACCTCTCTGTATTACCTCTGCAAGGAGTGTAAGGTGAATATGCTCAACAGTCTCCTGGGTATTTAGTAGAATTTTTATAAGTGAATCATATTTCTGCATCTTGCCTTTTTTCCCCCACTATACTGCTTTTATATATACACACCCTGAGGACACCAGAAAAGGAGAAAAGTTGCTGCTCTCTGAAGCTTCCTGAGGAGGGGAAATGGAGACAGCAATGCTGATCTCTTCTCCCTTGCATCCAATGGCAGTATACATGGGAAAGGTTCAAAGCTGCATCAGGGGAAGTTCAGACTTAATATTAGTAAACATTTCTTTAATGAAAGGGTTATAAAACACTGGAACATGCATCCCAATGTTCCAAACCTGTTAGTATTTAAAAGGCATTTGGATAATGCCCTTAACTGTATGCTTTAACTTTTGGTCACTCTTAAGCAGCCAGGCAGGTGGACTGTATAATCACTGTAGTTTGCTTCCAAGTGAAATATTCTTTCTATTCTATTCTGTTCCATTCTTCTCTGATGTATGCTTCTAAATACATATGTATATATATGTTGCATGATACAGCCTGCGTCTAACACTGTGGAGTTTTCAAGATAAGAGTAAGGCTCTTCTTTCTTGTCTCTTGGACTCCCAGCTGCTCTACACAGGTAACATTGCCTGCTTTATTGGAGATATATTTATTTCCATCTGATTCATGTATATTTTATTGAAACCTGTCTTTTTCTGCACAAGCATCATACACAGTTTTTTCAGTGTGATCAGAACTGATTAAGAATGGACTTTCTTGCTCTGTCTGTCCTTATGCTATCTATTCCAGGATTGAAGTAATGCAGGTTTACAAAGGGTATTGAAAACCTGCAGCCAGGGGATTCATGCCAAGAAGAACAGGACCTCTTCTGCAGATGACGAATTTGCACAGAGATTCAGTACAACACAATCAAAAAGAGATCAATGATATTCATGGCAGATATCTTTTGAATCCTCTTGTCTTGAAGAAGCTCCTGTGCACTGACCTTATATAAGGCTTGTGACACCAGGCTGGTATACTGAGTGTTCAAGTGACAGGAGAAAGAATCCTTGTCCTTCTAAAGACATTTGTGGCTTTAGTAATAGTTTCAGCTGTGATGTCTCTGAAGACATCTCTTTGTGATGGTTTTGTCCTTTGGAGTAGGCAAAGAAAAGAGGAACCCTTTAGTGAGATTTGCCTGTGTTCAAATCACTACTACACTTGTCAGATATCTTTTAGGATGTAAATCAACAATAGTTCTAGTTAAATCCAGTCTTGCTCTTTTTTCTCTCTACTTCTTGTAGTATATAAATCCTAAACTTTTCAAACCCCTCCAGACACAAACATTTTTTCTTATTCACAAACACAGAGCCAAGTCTTGCTTAAGACCGAACAACAAGAAATTCCACTTTAATATTGAAAACTCAGAAAGAAAAATCTGCTTGCCTACTTACTGAAAACAAAAAACACTTCAAACCAGAAAAGTAGAGGTTTAATGTGAAGCTAAAATATGCATATATATGCACACACATGCTGTTTTTTCTCTAAACATGGATGGGAGAAAAGATTTGGCAAATTACAGTTATGATATTCATATTTCAATTCAGATACACTCCTGAAGGTAAAGGAAGGTTACTTTACAGGTGAGAAACACAGAGTTATGAGGGAAATGAAAGGGTCAGGGTTGCTCCTGCCACCACTTCTGTGATGTGTAGTTTTGCTGTCTCCATCACCAACTACAGACATGCCCTGTGGATTTACCTGGAATTTAAGAGGCCCTACTGAAATGTGTCATTTGGCTCCAGCATTGTCATATACTTTCAGATGAATTACTAAAGCCAGTCATTACTTAAATCTCCATGGATTCTTCTTTCACTTCAGTGAAGCAGAGGATTAACAGGTCCCTGCCAGGAGTTATGGTCTGTCATAGCTTCAGCAGAAGGAAATGTATGCCTGCTCCTGTTGATCGTTTGGTATTTTAGCATGTACATCAGTCTGTGAGCTGCAGCAAAAGAGGAGGGAATAGATGAGGATAGTTTCTGGGAAGTACATAGCAAATTTTCCAAGCAATACCTGATGACACTAGGATGGAAAGCATTAGCCAGTTCTAACTCAAATATATTGATCAGATTTTGAGGAGGACACCCGCATTAGTAGGTTTTGCATTTACAGAGTCAGGTGTGATTTAATGGGCAGCATGGCTCAGTCTGATCTGACTAATCCTAGCCCTGGGCAGTCTGGCTGCAGATGGCATCTGTCTGTGGGTAACATAAAGGGTTTTGTTGTGTTTGGGGGACAGTTTTCCTAATTTTTTTTTAAGCAATAAACTGTGTAAAGCAGTTTCAAAAAGGTTTAGCAATAATAGCGATGCACCATATGAGAAACAAAAACTAGTGTTTTGTTGAAGTAGTCCTTAATAGAAAGATTATGCTGCTTGCTCCTTTGAAAGAAGATGTGCAGGAGAAAAGACAGGAAAGGATGAGAACATTCGTCTTTTTGTATTCCAGTTCAATAGCCACATCACTAAGTGACTTAATCACTGCAAGCTGCTGCTGTTCTTCTCATTTTCCCCACAGGCAGCCTCTTCCCTTGGTGTGCCTGTATCAGATGGGAAATTAGGAGCCACTTGCTGCCAGTGCTGTAGGCAAATGTATGAATGACCACTGAATTGTTGCATGATCTGTTTCACTGGCATCCCATGATGCTCAAAGCTTTCAAAGAAAATGATGTCCTAGCACCAGCTTGCACTACTGTCGGCATTGTTAAAAAGAGTAAGCTTTTTTTCACCAAGGTAGCAATGGGGTTTTACTGGATGAACTTTGGGAAAAAGAAAGAATGGTGTAGGAAATGAGGTAAGGTGCCTCTGTGATTCTTTCTTCTGCTGGAGGGACTCACTGAATCCTGGGGAGAGCTGAGCTACTGGGTTTGTGAATCAGAAAGAAAAAAAATAAAATCTCTCAATGAATGTGCATGTAGTTGTAGTTTTTCCCCTGAAAAATAGGGAATGTGCTCAGCAGGGAAGGGGCTTAAAATTGATAACTTCCAAATGAAAAAAATTCTTGGAGGAAGACAGAAGATTTCTGACTTGACAGGATTGGCTGGGCCAAAATCAAAATTCTTTGTTTTCCTCTTTTTATTTTCCATTCAACTAAATTGGGAACTACTTGGATAAGTGCATTTTCCTATGGAAAGTGCATGACTTCTAGTCTCAAGTCTTTATTCTGTGGCCACTACTGCTGAACCATTTTTCTCGTGTGGTTCCCTTCTTGGTATAAAATGCCACAGGGATCCTAGGAAATGCTGTCTTCTCTCGCCCAGGTCCTGTATGACTTGGGGAATCTGTATGGGATTCTAACAGGTACTCCAGCAGTGCTGGCATATGTTACTCAGTGTCAAAGCAAGCTGCAGTGTTTCATATAAAAACTAATATCATGGAGACAAATATTTTTCTATTTCTCTGAAAAAGGAAAGAAAAAGAGGGGTATTTTTAAGTTAAAATGAGCAGAAAACAAGTGTGTAAATATTAGCAGAAATTCTAGCTCTTGATAATCTGAAAAACATACTGTAAACAAGAGCAAAACTACTTTCTTTTGCAAGAGGTTGTAGTTGTACATGATTTGTTGGGAGTGGGAAGTGAATCAACCCCTTTTTTGACAATGCAAATTGTTAATTAAACAGCAGGAGATGCAGAACATGCAGCCTTTTTATAACTCACATCTTACATAGTTTCTTTTGTGGAAACAGAAGTAACTACCCATTGGGCCGCTTGCCAGAGGTTCGACTCCAGCTATCCACTCATTACAATACTTGTGTATGATGATTGCCTATACAGTGGCATCAGCAATACAAGTTTCAAAAGCAGCTGTTTTTTCTTTGACACAAAGGAGACAACTCAATTCCATACAAGGATAAACTCAAACTCTGTCTCTTTGTTCCATGGCTTCTCTTTCCAGCAAGCAGAACCGATTTGTGCCATTTATTTTGTGGCATCTGTACATGAAAGTGTTAGAAATAAGAAACAGAAGATAATATTTTCTCCTACATCAAGTAGCAGAAATCTTGCTTCTTTATTCTCCCAGATTACTTGTATGTTCTTAAAGAAATCACAGTTTCTGTGTCTGGTTTCCTGAGTTTTCACATGACCAACATTGTCCAGCATTCAGCTAAACACCCAAACATAAGAACCTCAACACTTTAAAGTCATTTTAGATGCAAGAAACTGTCACTGGAAATATTTTCATCTTTTACTCACACTATCTGATTCTACATTGGAAGCTGCAATTCTAAGACATATTCTATATGGCCCAAAAATTGCAAGCAAGAGGCTAATCTGTGTACAGAGATGCTCACCACCATCTGTTCATGCAAACTTGATGAGGGCAACAGGACTTCCACTCTGTTTCAGGGAGAGTCCAGTTCTGGAATCCAGTGAAGCACTACTTTGTAATCTGCTGGATTCTGGCCTCCTCTCTATGTGGTACCTGTAGCACAGATAAGATTAGAGACCTACCACAACTGGGTGTCATTTATGAGGTTGTGCAAACCCCAAATTTGAAACCTTATACAATAAATAAATGGAGATAAGCCAGAATGAGAAGTTTTTCCTTGCTTCATTCCTACCCCACAAGAGAAAATGAAATTGTGTTAAAGGGAAAACTTGATGTTGTAATGTATTTGCCCACATTCAGAAGTAAGTGATGGTAATGGAGAACAATTATAATTTTCCATTAGATAATAGTTACTTTTGGTAACTATTGTTTAATGTTGGTGCAAGTTTGAGGGTTTAAGACTTAAATATCTCTGTGTGCATGGTAGAAGTATGAAGGAGGGAAGTGGAAAGGCTACAGTAAATGATCAGATCAGAAATTACTGGCAAGGCCCAGAAAACTATGAGATTTGATCAGGGAGGAAGGGGTAAGATACAAGTCAGGATAGAGTTATGCAGCAGTCTGAATGTCAAGAAAAGAAATTGTTGTTGTCATGGTTTTCTTCCTCTGACAGAACCAGAACCACAACTAAGACAAATGAGATGAAACACTCAAATCATAAAAGATCTCCTGCTTGCTGCCATGACAGAGATGAGAATGGAAGAAACTGAGGTGGGACTTATTCCAGGTGAAGTCTGTGGTTTTGTAGAACATAAAGCCAAGATGATAGAAGACAAACAAGACTGGGATAAGAGTTAAACTGTGGTTTTGTAGAACATAAAGCAAAGATGATAGAAGACAAACAAGACTGGGATAAGAGTTAAACTGTCTCCTCTATCCTAACCCCATTTTTTTTTTCACTAATAAACATGAAGATTGACAGAAATGCAAAATTCACTGCAGTATATGGGATTGCAGCAGCTGTGCCTGTCACTGGAGTCATTTCTTCTTTCCCTGGAAAACAGTAGCAGTTACTTGAATTAAAAGTGATTTGATTGGGCCTGGGTACTTATTATACCAGGGTCTGTATACTGAGCTGGGTCAAAGAAAAAAGCTCTGACGATAACTAGAAGATGAAGACTGGAAGGACCACAATTACTTGTGAAATTGTTTTAAGTTTGGCCCATAGTATCAGCAGCTTTCCCTTCCACTACAAAAAAAAAAGTAATGTTTCTGGATAATTTATTTTTAACAGTTAACACTGTAACACTTCAGTTTAAACAAAAAATAGTATTCTGGATGCTAAAACTATCACATTTTTAGAATTTCAAAAGAAAAATTTATGAGTAGGGCTTGTTTTTTTTTCAATTCAAACTTGGCAATATGGAATATATTTAAATGTATTTTAAAAAAAAAACAGAAAAAAAGAATTGGTCAAAGCCAATAAATCACTCCTCTTGGAACTGAGCACAATATCTGCAGATGGCTTTTACAAAAAATAAAAAAGACACAAAAAATATCTCCATTTTTATTTAACCTGCAGGTTTTTTTATTTTCTTTTTTTTTTTAAAGTAATCACTGGGTAAAATATCTTCTCTTCATTCTGATCTAGTTGTGGTCAAAACAGGGTTACATGAAGGTAATCATAATACCTTCATTTTACAGATAAAAAATTAAAACACAGAGAGAAAAGATGACTTTCCAAGATTACATGTGAAAAGTAGCCCATAGAAAGAAGATTACGTAAACAACATCTTAAACAGTAACTTAATTTTACCTGTATTGCATGGGAAACAGGGTATGAGCTTTCAAATTACAATATACCAATCAGTTCCTTCTTTTTGTAAAATAAGACTTGCCTCTTTCAAGGTATGGATTCTACATCCCAAGTCTCCACATTTGGCATAAAGGGACAGTACCTGTGAATAAGACAGTTCTAAATTTGTCATTATCTGTTGCAATGACTGAAGATGAAATTCCATTCCATAATTGCTTTTTTCCTAGTGCACCTCTGAAGTCCTTACTCCGCAATGCATTAGAGAAGTTGCCCAGGGAAGGATGTTAGCTTTTTTTCCCCCCACAATGCAAATTAATCTCTTTGAGAACCTGCTGTTTCCTAAGGGTGTGTGGCCTAGAAATCATTCATTTGTCAGAAATGGTCCAGTTTCTTTCCTCATATTCATCTAATATACTCAGAAGCTGCTCTTTCCATTACTGTTGTTACAGCTATAAGAATCTCAAGGTTAACAGCAAATGAGATGGGGCTTTGTTCTCATAAGGATTGATCGCAGCTACACTGAGTTGGTGACATGTTGACTAATACTGTGAGATATTAAGCTCCTTCACTTTTGCAACCTTCAGTGTCAAGGAGATAGTTTGCAAGTTCATGAGAGCATTCATACACTCAGGCAGTGAAGCATAACACTAAGGTCAATGCGCAGTTGAGAAGGCAAGTTTGAACGCCATATTCCCACTGAATTCAAGAGGAAGTGGAAATGCTCTGTCACTCACTGCAGGCCTACAACTTATGCAGGATTTCTTTCTGAAAAAGGTTGGTGAGTCTGAGGCATAAGCAGAGAAGCTAGTTGATAATGAGCAGCAGAACAGAGATGGGAACAAGATCATTCTGCATGGCAGCATCCTAACGGACACTAAAGGCACCAAAGAGGCACTCAAGGCTTTGCTGGTTTTTAAAGACAATCTCCCTACTGCTGCCTTTGCTTTCCTGAGATGTATGGGGAGAATGCAGAAGACATACAGAGTGAATGCTGAAGTAAACTGGCTTAGGAAAGAGAACAAAATTGAATTGTACTTACATTACTAAAACTTTTGTTGGTGTACACTTTTGAGGACAGAATACTTTGGACTCTGGTCAAGTAATGGTGCTTTTGTTGCCTGCCCAGGACTCTGGAAATTTAATCACAGGTTCTCAGTCTGAAAAGCATCTGCTGCTCTGAGACCAGTAACTCAACCTCTATTCAGACCACCTGAAGTGGATATATTGTCCTTACCCACAATCACATTTGTACTGTGAGCATCAACAAAGTGAAAACTGTAAGTGCTCACATATAAGGTGGCTATTTCATTACCAATACAGACATGCCCAGCTGCTGTTGCAGTCAATGGAGTTTTTCCCCTATTACACAACAGAACTGTAGTGAGTCTACATTTTAGCTTTTATTTTGGCTTTCATTCAGTACATTGCAATGACCAGCGTAAAATCTTTCAAATCACTAATGGACCACTGAAGGGGAGGAACATCTTCACAATTCCAGAGAATCATGACCTTCCTGTGCTAAGATCAAGATCTTATTTAACTGAGATTTCAAGCCCTTTATACAGAAATGGCTAGGCAATTACTCCCTGGCTCCTGTCTTTTCTGTATAGAGAGAACTTCGGCTTTCTAAAGCACCAACTATAAAGCCCCACAACTCTTTCTTTGAATTGCTTCATTGCTCCTGTTAATTGTCTGGTTTGAGTCTCTGCCAGATTGAAAGCACCTTGTTACAGAGTTGTGAACCTGCAATCAACTTTGAAAACTTCCACTTTACAAGTCATATCTCTTGTCTTTTTTTTTTGTTTAACTTTAAGTGAAAAAAAATAGAAAAATGTATTAGGTGTTTCCTAAATCAAAGTCTTTAATAGCATGTTAATCTAAGTTATTATAGATTCTGAAAAGCAGTTACAGACAGCTGAAATTTTCCTATGGCTTACTGTCAAATATACAAGAGAGTGTTTGGAAAGTCTGTAAGCACTGTAATCATGGATAAAAAATATTCTGCAACGGGACTCTAAATTTGCAGTAATTATGTACCATTTAGTTAATCTGCCTGCATTATTTATGAAGAGTATTTTGTAGTTAAATACTTGAAGAGTTGACAGGGTAATGTTCAACATCTACTTGGAACAGAAGTGATGGAAAGGCAGTAAAAAATAATTTCAATTTTAAATTACTTTTTGTGTTCATTTCCCTGTTTGGTTTTAACTCAGAGACATGCTGCAAGATCTTTCTAAAAAAAAAAAGAAGATAAAAAAGAAAAGAACTGTTGTGGCTTAAGCCCAGCCATAACTCACACAGTTGTTCTCTCACTACCTCCTCCCTTCCTCCCCCCTGCTCCAGGAGGGATGGGGAGGAGAATCAACAGAATATAACTCCCACAGGTTGAGATAAGAGCACTCCAGTAACTAAGGCATAACACAAACCACTGCTGCTATCATCAATAGTAATAACGATAAGGGAAATAACAAGGGAAGCAAATACAACTGCTCATCACCCACTGACCGATACCTATCCCAACCCAAGCAGCAACTTCACCCTTCTGTGTAACTGCCTCCAGTTTATATTTTGGGCATGACGTGCTGTGGTACAGAATACCTCTTTGGTCAGTTTGGGTCAGGCGTCCTGTCTCTGCTTCCTCCTGGCTTCCCCCCCTCCTTTGCAGGGCATGAGGCTCAGAAAGTCCTTGGTCAGACTAAACATTGCTGAGCAGCAACTAAAACCATTGGTGTTGTCAGTGCTGTTCCCAGGCTGAAAGTGAAAAAACACAGCAGTGCACCAGCTACTAAGAAGGACAAAAGTTTCTGCAACTGCTGAACCCAGGACAGTATCCAACCCTTATTCCGTACTATTCATGCCATGCTCAGATCCCACATTTTCAATATACCATCACTCTTATCTCTCATATATATATATATACATATATATGTATACACACACACATAGAAGAGAGAGAGATCATTCCTTAGCGCATGGACCTATCCCCATAAAGCTGCTAAGTCTATCTTGTCCATGACGTTGGACTCCATCTCTTGTAAGAGTCTTTCAGAGCAGGAGAGACTGTGCGCAGTGTTCACGCTTGTGAATAACCTGGGCAATAGTGTCCTTTGCTAAGTCCACCCCTCGATCATGAGTCCATCGGTACGTTCTGTCTCTGCCCTGATGGCCTGAAGTGTCATGGGCCCACCAGGCTCAAAATAATTCTCCTCCAACAGTTTTTGCAGCTTGTTGTTGGGGGCTCCATACAGCTGCCTTCCATCTCCGATGCTTCCAAAGCACTGGAGGGTCCCAGTGGACGAGATACTTGCCCATACTGTCCCACACACCCTGCCACTCATGACTCTTCAGCCTTGGAGAAAATCTCTTGGCCATGCTGCATCGTAGTCTAACCGCAGACAAGGCCCACACCCCACTCTGCTTAACTCTCAGGGCCAGACAAAATGGTTGTGGGTAAAACACACTGTACACATGCCAACATGGTGATCCCCATCACAGTCAGTAGGCTGGTCTGAAGGGTACCCAAAGACCATTCAAACCCTTCAGAACTCTCAAATGAGGCTGCTGTACTTGTCACTGGGGCTGATGTAGCTGCTGTGCTTGCTGGCTCTCTCACTACCAGCTGAGTTTTGTCTGAGTCCAGGTCTTCCTCCTCTGCCTTGCTGGGAAGTGCTGCGTCATTTCCTGCATCCTTCTGGGGCTCAGGCTCATGGGGCTCAACGAGCAGCTGCTGGGGGATGCTCTCAGCCACTGCAGGCTCAGCTTCTTCACCACCTCCTCCCACTGCTCAGCAGCTGCCTCCTTCCCCACCTCAACCACCCCAGCCTCCTCTACCAGAAGCTGCTCCCTCCCTGTGTCCTGGTCCCTGGACCTCTCTCTGGGCCTGGTTCATCCTCTGGCAGCTCTCAGGGCCACTCTCTCAAGACTCCCAGCAGCCTCATGAAGATGGAGGCAAGGATGAAAGCCAGAACAGTGAAGAGGAGTGGGACAGCCAGGAACAAGTCCACAGCCACATCGATCCCGCCCTGCTGCCGGAGACAGCCCGTATTACAAGTTGTCATGGGTTCAGCAGCAGCAGTTATTTTTTCCTTTAAGCAGTAGCTGGTGAGTACTGTGTTTTGGATTTTCGGCTTAGGAACAGTGCTGATAACACCAGTGTTTATAGTTATGGCTTGGAGTGTTTAGGC
>JASSUY010043503.1:0-13123 GCA_032466535.1 Forpus xanthops | reverse complement strand
CTCTGCCAGGGAGGAGGGGAAGCCGGGAGGAAGCAGAGACAGGACATCTGACCCAAACTGACCAAAGAGGTATTCCACACCAAAGCACATCATGTCCAGGATGTAAAAAACAGAGGGCAGAGACCTAGAAGGGTGGGGGGTGAACTGTGTGGTCAGGCTGGGTGTAGGTGGTGAGCAGTTGTATTCTTTTTCCTTGTATTTCTCTTGTATTATTATTGGTGGTAGCAGTAGTGACTTATGTTATACCGTAGTTACTAAACTGTTCTTATCTCAACCTGTGGGAGTTGCATTCTTTCGATTCTCCTCACCATCTCCCTGGGACTGGGGGAAGAAAGAGGGGGGAGTGAGTGAGCAACTACGTGAGGGACTTAAACCACGACATACATTCAAACTGATACGTCTAGATTAAGGCTACTAAATTTTAACACTTATGCCAGTCAGTAGGACTCTTGTGATGAGTGTGCAGATGTCAGTGTGCTTTTGTGTCAAGGAAGCTGTGTGGGAAGGAAATTAGAGGATGAATAGAGCCACAGATCTTCCCAACACTTGTGGTGGTTTGGTAAGTTGTTTAATTAGCTCAAAGCATCTGGCAAAGAGAGCAAGCTAAGAAACAGTTAGATGTTATCACATGCTGAATGCTTGCCAGAAACAAAAAATTATACAATTGGTATGTAAGAGATCTTAGGTATCTATTCATGGAATCCATTCATTCCATGAATAGGATAAGCAGGAATCCAAATGAGGAGAATTTGTCAAAGGTGTGCTATTTGCTTTACATTCTAGTATAGCCGTAGATAACACTGCAATGGCATTGCAAATTTCCATTCTCCTGTAGCTAGCCAGTTGTCTAGAAAGTTTAGATGAAATGTGTGCAGTATTACCAGACAGAATTATTAATTTGATCTGAAAGGAGCCTTTTTCTGAATGAACACGTGGTGATTAAAAAAACAGAAGAATCCCCTTCAGGCTGCTTCCAGTGAACTAAAACCCAAATTATATACGGAGGCCAAGATTGCTTCTTTATAAGAAACCAAGTAATTCTTTTTTCTTACTCTGTAATGTATAATGGGTTGTTATTCCAGCTGCTCAACAACTGCAGGTTATCTTAGCTCTGATATACATGAGAGGAATTCTAAGCAACAGGGAAATGTTCTAAGAAAATCTCCTCAGTGTAACTATTCTTGTAAATACCTCTGCCATTATCATAAAATCACTCAAACCACATCTAAAAATTCTTACATTTCATGGATGAGTAATATATGATACATACATATATATTTTGTACTGCTTACTTCACAGTAAGAGCTATTCTGATTTTATGCAATGTCAAGTCTCCATGGGAAGCATGTAATGTGCCTTTGGATATGCATGCACGGTTTGGAGCATCAGGAGGAGCTAGCACAGCATCCAGACTTCTCAGGGTCAGCTCCAGTAGATAGTACATAGGGGATCAGGATCTGGTCTACTGTTTTTTAAGCAGTACTTAACCAAATTATTATAAATATTTCCATCCAGTTTTGTCACTTATGTATCAGAAATACTTGTTTCAAAATCAGTATATCAGATTTGTTTTCTATCAGCTGCTTAATTTCTTTACCTATAAGCACTTGCACAAGAAAAATACAGTTTTATAATATTAAAAGAACATACTGGAATGCTGGATAATGTATCTCAGCCATTTACCATAACCATAGCTCTAGGAATAATATCTATGCCTAATTATGAAATGGCCATTGAGAGGCTTAATTTACACAGTTCACTTCAGCAGCATAAAGCATTTTATTAATAATATATTTATAGATCATGCAATTTCTTTACGTGCATCTCAAACTGATAATTTCTTCATTATTTTTTTCCTCTCAAAATACATGGGAGTTTCCATGCTATAATCATTAATAAGTCTAAGAATATTATTTCAATTGGTAGTATTTTTAATACTACATGAGTCAAAATATTGTACTGACAAAGCTTTGCAGCTTAATAGGAGGTCTGTTGTGAGTGAGTGATGGAATGGAATTGTAAACCAGTAAGCTGCCACAGAGCAAAGGTAGCTTAGTGTGGGTCTTTGCAGTAGGGGATCCCAACAGTGCCTGCAGTATGACTGTGGAATTAGTGAATGGAGGCAGGCAGCGCTTTCCTTCCTCCTTCATTTTGTTCCCTACCCAAGACTTAAGTTTTCCTAGTTCCTGTATACCTCATAATGCCCATAACCATACATCAGATCTTTTTACATTTCTTTATATGCTGATCATGTCAAAATAGGTGTTATCTTGTTTGCTAACTCTTGTTGTTGTGTTTCCCTGCAGATGTGTTGGTCAGTCAGACAGAAATAGCAGATGTTGTCAGGTAGGCCTGGGGAAATAACAAAATCACAGAGAAAGTCATAGGGACATCATCCCTGGGGTACATTAAATAAAAAGTAACATCTTTCCTTACAAATTTATCCTGTAAGAAATTTGAGTGTTATTCATTGAGAATTTAAATTTTATGGATATGCAGAAATACAGAATGCTTTTGAGCAGTTAAAAGTAATGTAAAAATAAAAAAACAAAACAACCAAAAAATACTAAAAGCCTCTATTGTTATTCTTACTGTACAAAGTGTTTCTTAAAGGTTCTTTCACATCCTGTTATATCTTAGGCTTCACGCAATTAGTAACACTAGGCTTCCATTGGGATACTTCTAGAAGGAGACACAGGGTGGCTGAAGCTGGTCTTGTGTTGAACTGTGCTCAGGAAAACTTCTCCTCTACTGTTGAACAATGAGGGCGCTTGGATGCAAGTATTTGCAGGATTAGTTTAGGGTTTAGGCAATGCTTTTGTATTTCTCCCTGCTGTTTGAAGAACTTTAATTGCTTTATGGTATAATTTATCTACTAATATCAAGGCCCGAACATCTTGCTAGGAATAGCTCTCTGAGCTGTCTTTAAAAGGAAGCTAATATAGATGCAAATAATAGTCATTTTGGACATAAAAATCAGTTAATAACACTTTCCAGGTTGGGTAGATATGATCAACAATTACCACATATCTACTTTTTGGAGAACTATGTGAAACGTGCTGGCAATCTTAACTCGGTTGGCCACATCAACAGAGCTGTCAGCATTGCAAGCCTTGGTCACCACAGAAACCACTGCCTAAACTGGGTTTAAATGAAGAAGAGATCACTGGAGGCTGGGGCTGATGGATGTTGATAAGAGAGTGTTGGGAGGTTAGTACCAGTTCTGCTCAAGCTGAATGTTTTTTAAGAGAAATACAGTCACCAGGGCTGCTGTCGTTCACACACTTTTCTGTAGCTCTAACTTGACTAAACATTATGAGAGAGAAAAACACCCAACAGATTTCTGACAGAGCGTCAATGCTCTTGTTTCATAACCATCTGGGAACAAGGTGACTTGTCACAAGGGAGACTTCTGGCAGTGTAGCTGAATCATTGACCTTGTAGATGTAAGTGCCTGGAGTATACAATATAAGCTGGGGTATGTACTAAACTGCAGTGCTCCTTGTAAGAAAAACTTACTCGTACATTTGGGGCAAAGTTCTCTTTTTAGTTCACACTGTGTGCTGAATCACTTATCTCTCTGGTTACATAGGATCTAAATCCCCACAGAATATGTTGCAAATGTACATCATGCTGGTTTTTAATTTGATTTTCTCTATTTCTCTAGGTTCTGCTTGAGTACCCTGCTCCAAATTTTAAAAGAACATAAATATCAGATAATACATACTTTTGCATCTCTCAGCAGAAGTTAAAATTTCACAATGTTCTTTTTCTGTTTTCCCACGCAATATTCCCATGATTCATAGATGAAATATCAATACTAGGACAAAAATACACAGAACTGTTGCACTGAGCAACCTCAACCATTCCATGATTCTGTGATACACATGTAGGGTGGCTGCAACTCCTAGTCCTTGTAGAGTGCAGACCAGTATGCTTGAGCTATATTTGGAGGAATAACATGTAACTTGGTTGGGCAAAGCTGGAGATGAAGGCTGCATCACAGCAAAGCTGTAGCAGCAGTCAGGGAGATATGGGGCTCTCTTGCGCCAAGAGATGACACAGGTGTTTGCCTGGGACTGGCATCAGGTCTCACTGCCCCCACACTCTGCTCCTGTCCTGGGCCCTGGGAGTGGGAAAAGGCAGAAGGGCAATGGATCCAGTGGAGTTGCCTGTGTGTTGGGGGTGCACAGCAGTGCCCTACCCCAAGCATCAGCAGGACCCTGACTTTTGTGGTTCCCTCTTTCTTGGTAACCTCTGTCCAAAGCTAAACCTGTGACTTTGACATGGTACTTTTGAGCGGGATTCATGTCAGAAAAAAGAACAGAAAAGTGTGCAAAATTAAGTGTGTGTGGTTACACAACATCCTTTAAATAATGTAACATCTGACTTTACTGCTATGATTGCTACCAAGCATCTATATTCCATCTTCAGCTGCTTAGGTCATGCTTAAATTTTTCCTACTGTATTTTAATGTAAAAAACTTAAACTTCAGGTTATCCAAACTCATCTTAATAGTCTATTCTTTCAAAACACTTGTGCCTTCTCAGACAACCTGTGGTTATTTTCCTGTCTCCTGTCTGAGGATCTTGTGGAATACCAGAAGACTATCAGGAAGACAAGGGAAGGACCCTTGAGGGCTGGTGGATGCCAAGCTGACCACAAACAAGCAAAGTGCTCCTGTGGCAGATAAGGCTAATGGTGTCCTAGGCTGTACTAGAGGAGTGTTGTCAGGAGGTGGGGGTAGTTGATCCTGCTTGCCTCCTCTGAACTGGTGAGGCCACACCTGGAATGCTGGTTCCAGATCTGGGCTTCAGAGAAATAGAGATGCGGGCATACTGAAGAGAGTCCAGTAAAGGACCACAAATGACTGGGCCATCTCTCCTACAAGGAAAGTCAGGGAGCCTGGACAAGAGAAGGCTCATGGGGAACCTCAACAGTATATATAAGAGCCTGAATGGAGGGTGCGAAGAGGATGGAGCCATGCTCTTTTTGGTGGCGCCCAGTGATGGGATCAGATGGAATGGACACAAATTGAAACACGAGAGGTTCTCTCTGAACTCCAGGAAACACTCTTTCACTGTGAGGGTGACCAAGCACAGGCACAGGTTGCCCAGAGAGTGGTGGAGTCTCCATCCTTGGAAATATTCAAAAGCCACCTGGACATATTCCTGAGTAACTGGCTCTAGGTGGCCCTGCTTGAGCAGGGGGGTTGGATCTAATGACCTCCATAGGTCACTTCCAACCTCAGTCATTCTGTGATTCTGTAAACCTGTCAGCAGTTTACTTATATGGTTTACCTGACTTTCAAATTCAACAGTATGAACCCTTATCTTTGCTGATGTAACAATGCTGCTAAATAACTTTCCAGTTAGCATTTCAAAGCACAGACATGAAATAGAGGATCAGCAATGCAGAGTCTCAGTAAATCTGAAGACTTCATTTCTCTGATGTACTTGCTTGTTTCTCTTCACAGAAAATAGCCTAGTCACTGTTTTCCGTATTTTGGCTGTCGCTTTCCAAATTGCTTGGAGCTCTCATCTGTGCAAAGCACTCAAGATCTTTGTCACAGCTTGCTTTTCTCAAAACTTCTGGGAACATCACATGCTATTCTGATCAGCATTTGCTTACTTTTCTGAAATATCCCCTTTAAATATATTTCACTCTCAGATTATCATTTATAAATGCTGATTTACTAGCCTTTGTGCAGTTATTTTTACCCTGCCATATCTTCACCTCAGTGGGACTTGGTATTTCCTTGCAAGGCTGCAGGTTTCATTGCTCTGAGCAGTATTGCCAGATAAGTAGGGCTTGCTTAGGCTTGAAACAGAGGATTTAGAGCTCTTTAAAAAGAGGAGCTCCATTATTTTTCATATGCCATCAGAACATAATATGATATAAATTTTCTAAATGAAATACAGAATGTGTTAGATTTGCACAGTTATTGTGATTGTTATAACCTACCCTGAAGATGTTCCTTGTCAGAAATGAAATATTACTAGTTTACTACTACTAACAACTATAGCATTTGGAATGTAGAACTTCCTTAAAATTGGAGTGCGCAGTATTGATAAGTAGCATGCACTTGGAAAGAGGGGTTGAAGTTTTTAGCTGTTTGATCGAAACAAAGAGCTACTGCTTCCAACCATAGCACCTCACCCTGATGCCATGTTAAACTTAACAGAAGCCACTAAGCAGCTATCACACATCTTAAAGAGTATAGCAGATGCTGGTTTTCCTGCAAGCTTAAGATGGACAATCCCTGCTTTTCAAAAGATCTTGACCGCGAAGAGGGTGTTAACTAGTCAGTAAGAGGATAGATACTACTGGAGAAAGGATGAAGATGATATTGTCCATGTATCAAAACAGAGTTGAAAGGCTTTTATTTGTTCAGTGCTCTACTAAAGCAGCAAGTATTTTGATGAATAAATGGCCTTTTCTCTCTCTCTAATGCTGAGTGACAGCTGTCTGAATATCCTGAGATTTGCTCCCATCCTTGCCCACCTGAAATTCAAGTCCCTAGTCCAAAGAATAAATTGCTAGAACTTTTAACACGGCACTTTTTTTTTGTTTAACACAGGCAAACCCAGCCTCAGCCAATTCTGACTACTCAGCTGAATTATTTTTATTGAAATCTGTTCTTTTCCTTCCCTTGCCTCTCCTCCTCAGATCTCAAGCTGACATGACACTTGGCCCGGAAACAAAATCTAAGGACAAACTACTGGTACTTGGCAAAGCTACAAACAACTAAAACAAAATTGTAGGTGGAAATTGGTAAACTTGATAATAGGTGCTGCTAGTGCCATCTACCATAGGAAGGAAGCAATGCACCGTGGACAGAAATTGCATAAGGCTTGTTTTCTGCTACTGCCATGGAAATCAGTGGAATCCACAAGTCTCTAAAGCTCTTTATGGACCCTTTCTTCTGTGAATCCTGCTTTTGCTCTGATTTTACTACTATGAGAGAGATCAAACAAAACCACCAGTATTCTTAAGCCTGGGACCTCTTGTGCTAATAGAAGAGTACAGAATAGGCGCAAACCAGAAAATCACATCAATGCATGAGTGTAAGACTCAAAGGGAAATAGAAGAACACTCATTTCTAAAGCTGACCTACTCAATTTGATTGGGTAATAGGGGAGGTAAAACTTTCCTGTGCTCATTCTGTAGTGTTCCTAGTTGGCTTTAAAAGATGCATGGATAAAAGAACCAAAAGCTCAGACTATTGAATTTGAAATTCCCTGAAGTGCACTTCTCTTCTACCCATTTCTAAAATCTATAGCTATTTACTTCTAGCTGCTTCTGAAATTTAGCTTCAGTATCTGAAGCTGATAAAAGGTATAAAAGCATTCTTGTAAATTAAAAATACAAAACTCAGAAAGTTGCTCCATAAAGAATTATATTGCACAGACATGCAAAATCGTCATCCTATACACTTGTTCCCTGATGTGTATTTTAAAATGGGCAATGCCACAAAAGCTAAATGCTGAATGAAGCAATCAAAAAGCATTCCATCTTCTGGTTCTTGGGAGTCAGAAGAAATAAGCACAGACTCATGCCAGCAGCAAAAGGGCTCTGGTGGAGTCTTTTCCAGCACTGTAGGAAGGATATATTGCTGGCATGGGACAATCTATACCCTTGATTTGCCCCTAGATGTTGGCAATGAATTCAGACTGTGGGCTGAATCTTCAGTTTCACTACAGCATTAAATGCTGAACTGTGACTCTCATCATGTCTGGAGATAGTCATGCAATGTAACTGTTCATCCCCAATACAAGCTTGATTTTATTTCCCATTGAAGTTGTTGGCCAAGATGCTTTGATCTGAGTATAACAGAGTTAACTATATGGATTAAAATCCTAGACTGCCAGGATTTGACTTTCCTGTCAAATGTCCATCTGCTTGTTGTGAGAACATTGTGGAGTGCAGACTTTTTTAATAGGGAGAAATAAAGAAAAAATCACCCTGTTGTGAAGTCTTGATTTAAAATACAGTGGAAACAATATATCAATATATGTATTATGTTCCTTGATTAGTGGCAGGGCTTGGTTTGTCATACCATAGTAAAACATGCTAATTAAGAGCTTCTGATTTTTTTTCTTATGACTCTCATGATCAGTTATTTGGGGGAGGAGGAGGAAAGGAACGTGGGTTGTTTGGACTGAATGCAGCTATTGACACAGAATTTTGGTCATACACTTTACAGACTGAAGAACCCCTCCTGTGGCATTCTCTTGAGTACATCCAATTTTGCCTATAAAAAAATGTTAGCCAACTACTAAACTCCAAATTCTGACACAGATTAGTTACCTGGTTTGAATGAGCAAAAAAACCAAGTCAAAACAACAGGAATTTCTGAATCTCAGCAGGCTGAATTGTGGAGAAACTCATGGAGAAACTCCATGTGTGAGCATCACATGTTGATGCTCAAAGGATTTTTTTTTAGCATTATCTGCAGATCTGTCTTGCTCAATGTCTGAGCTGTATTGAAGTGACTCTCTTTTCTGCAGCTTGTAGAAAATGTTCCTTTTTGTACTCAAAATTTGGATGTTTTACCAGTCTTGGCCTAAAAAAGATATGTATCACAGAATCATAGAACCATAGAATAGTTAGGGTTGGAAAGGACCTTAAGATCATCTAGTTCCAAACCCCTTGCCATGAGCAGGGACATCTCACACTAAATCTTAAATTTACATGATTTCTGAATTATTTACACTACTTATAATTGTTTATTAAAACCTCCCTAGACTTCGTTTTCATTTTAAAATACTTGGCTTTGTTCTGAAGTAGCTCAAGGCCTTCATGAAGTAAGTGTTCTTCATTAAAATGGATACAAAGAGAAAGTTTTGTAGCAGAAATGATCAAATTCTAATCTCTGAGATGTTTTGATGCAAAATCCATGGACAGGTATTCCCTGAAGACATGAAGAGCTATAGGTTGAATTTAAAGTATGCATGATAAAAAGTGCATATATATTTATCCTGGCTGAATTAAAGATCAGTTCTGTAAATGCTATATGTTTCTAAATGTGAACTCCTGTGGACCCACTTTTGCGACTGTATCCAAGCATATACAAAGTCTGTACAGGGCTTGGGGGAACAATCTGGCGGGTGTATATTCTTACGCAGTTGGGTCTCTTTTGGTGTTTCTTTTCTGACACTAACCCACGAGAGGGCAGTACACAGCTAGAGTAACGGCAGATGCATTTTACTGCAGGTCTCCAAATAACACCCGAAGACTCAGAAAGCATAAGGAGCCTGGTCCTCAGCATCCCTCACGGTATTAAATATATATTTATATATATATATATAAATTAGTCCAGTCTTAAAAAATTATTATATTTAGTACAATTTTTGGAAAATTTTGACTTCTGACATTGGAATCTTACATATTTGGCTCCTTTTTTCACAGCTGCAAGTTCTGTATATTTTTTTTGGAAAGAGGAAGCAAGCTGGATTAAAAATAAAGATAATCGTGATACTATAGGTGCTGTGGCCATAATGGAAAAAAAAACCCCTCCAAACATAGTGAAATAAAAACTGTGAAAATTAGTGATAATGAATTATCACAACAAACATTGGGTTTAAAAAGCTGCTTCAAGACTCTAAATAGAATTAGGCAACTGATAAGTGCCTACAGTATGTATAGTTTTGTACTCAGGCAATGGCATTTTTTCCACAGTAAGATTATCTCATCCTATTAAAACCCCACATGAATTCAAAGATTGCTGCAGTAGCGGGAACAACCGAACTATTTAAGTCTGATTAGAGTTTCTCCTTTAGTCTCAAAGGCTTGGTATGCTATGTTTCTGATTGCAGTGTTTCATTAATTAGTGATTAAATTACCTGTGCTTGTGACAGCAGTACACTGGCTTTGCAATGTGGTGGTGATGAAAAGGTTGCACCTGATGTATGATAAAAATTCAGCATTCCTTTGTGATTGAATTATTTTAATTCTGAATATTAATGAAGTGAAATTTGTCTTCCCTAACAGGAATTGACTTTCTGAATATTAGTTAGCTAATGAGCTAATGAAATTAAGCAGATATAAGCCCAAATGGCAAGTTGTCCTGTAAGCATTTTGCAGACATAACAGGTATTTTTTTGTGCCCTGCTCACTTTTGTTTCCCATGGTAGAAGGTGCCACACTCCATTTGTCACTCATGAAGCTTGAAGTTAACTTTCAGAAAAGGTATGGCAATATTTCTACAGCTAACCTACCAGAGGTTCCTAACCTTTCTAATGACTTCTGCCCATTCCCTGCCCAAGGCATGCCTGCCTTGTGCAATGGCTGGTTTAACCTGGGTGCTGGTCTGTCTGCAAATGCCACAATAAACACAACAACTGCACTAAGTGTCTGCTGCAGTGCAAGCTGCAATGCGATTCCAGTTGTTCCTATGTGCTCTGAGCAGAGATAGGCAGTGTTTATTCCCTATGGCTACATCTGGTGCACCACAGTTTGAATATTAGTACAGAAAACAGTGACTTGTACAGGCAGGACATGAAATTCATCCTTCCTGGATACACAGAATTCTGAATGTAGACTTCAGCCTTCCCTATTTTGAGACTTTGACAATGCTGTTATAAGGTTTAATTTACCCTTGGATTTGAGCTCTGCTTGGCCCTGAGAGCATCAGTGATAAAGATCATACATGTCGCAGTTTGCAGGTGGAGACACAACTCTTTATCTTTCACTTCCTGCAGGGATCTGGTTTTGTGTCCCACTGAGCTTTGCCTGCTTGCACCTTCTCCTGCTCCAGGATCTAGCTGAGTACTTGAGTATTTGTGTGTGTGCTTCTGGCTAAATGCACACCAACACACACAGAGATACATATATGCACACATATTCATACAATGTCGTATTCCCTCTCTGTTTTGTCTTGCATATAGAAGTGAAGAAGGATGGGTGTTCAGATAGAGGGCTGTGGGCACATAAAGTGTGCATGCATGCAAACCCATGATTCTGCATAGCTGGGATGAACAGAGCTGAATACAAGTAGAACTGACTGGTAGAAATAATGACTGTGTTCTGTTTGAGAAAGGAGTGAAAGGAAAGGCTAAAAATGAGTAAAAAGCCACAGGAAGTGTGACGAGGGCAACTGAACAAGCAGGTATGAAAAAGCTGTGTGTTTGTGCGTTTAATTTAACTTAATGCCATTTTCTGCATGATGTATTTAATGGTACACAGTTACAGGAAAGGAGAAGGGATGGAGGAAGCATGATTTTTGGTAGTTGTATGTGTGCTCCATGGGGTGACCTGTGCTCTCTCTGCAGTAGGACAGCAGCTGTAAGACAGGAAGCCTTCAGAATGGATGCGTTAAACTTCTGGGGAGAAATGCAAGTGCCTTTAAGAATCATACTGTCCCTCTGTAAAAAATGCAGCATCAGCCACATAAATGTTCTAGAAAAAAAGAATGAAGGATAAGGATGTATGTAGCGATATCACACGACAATTGTACATTGATGTGTTAGAGATCCACAAAACAGTCAACCTAAGCACACCCAGGGCCGGGTTGAGCTGTGCTGCACATGCAACTGTTGCACATCTCTTGGCTTTGGGATACAATACTCAGTCAGCATATTGTGAAAGAGCCTGCAGGCAGTTCCCACTAGATACCAGCAATTATGTCACCGGCATGACCTTGCCTTCCTCTAAAAGCGCAGCAAGAAGTCCTCATGCGAACATCCTTAAAGTCTGACAGTAGAAAGGATTGAATAGATTTGTTTTCTTGTTTTTTCTCTTAAATTATACCTTATGGAGTTTGAGTGCCTTTCTCACTGGAACCACAACAGACTAGCTACTGTTGGCATAAAACAATGTGCTAGGTATGAGACTGGCTGCATATCATCTTGATTTTCTGAATGACACCCTCAGCCCTAACAAAATGACTTCTACAACTTGCTGAGAAAGGTGGACTGGACTCTTTGACAACTCTCTGGAGCTCTCATCACAGAATGATGTTGCTCCACAAAGCTAGGCTCATGTTTTTCTTCCCAGTTGATGACAGAACTGAAAACATAAATGTTACAGCTCCCAGACATCATGAGCAGAGAATGGCGTGTGTAGCTCCAGATTGCCTTCTTTAGTCATGAGAGGACTTTGAGGACAGCATAAACTGAATTGATTCTGTCAAGTACTTCTGCAATTTTTCCCTTAAAATGGTCTCTTTTAAAAAGAACACGATTCTCTGAAATCTGTGGCAGAATTAACTGAAATTGTGAAAGAATAAAAGACCATGTTAAAAAAAAATAAAACCAATAATTTTCTTTTGATTTTTGGACCAGAAAGGTAACGGTGGGCTTGCAGCTGAGAATTTGACTTTTATAACTTCTTTGAAGGTTTTTATATGAATAATTCTCGGTAATTTTATATTTTCCTGATGTTCCAAGATTACAGTTTTAATTTACTCTAGTCTGTGTATGAATAATTGATCAGTAGCTTTTATATAGTGTCAGTCCAGTAGAATTACCCAAAGTTCCCAAGCTTTTTACAGGAAAGATGAGCAGTTCTTCCAACAGAAGATGATTAATCAAAAGAATTTGTAAAATATGTATGACATTCACTTATTTTTCCTTTTCTCAGTAACTATGCAAGTGACATTAAATTAGTAATTTTTTTATCATTAAAGGAGAAATAAGATAACAAATCCTGATGAAAATAGAAGTGAAAGTAGGATGTTGTATTGTTTGACACATATCATTTAAGCTACTGACTGACGTAGAAGTCATTCTCCTAATCATTACTGGCAGCAGAAGTAGAATGGACGGAACAAGTTCCAGAAGAAAAACATTTTTTTTTTGACTCATTCTTATTTCAAGTAAGTAAAACCAATTAGTATCTGGGGGTGAATGTGTTGAGGTATAAGTGTTGTTTTTATCATGGTTTCTGTATGTGGAACAGATACATTGAGCAAGACAAAAGAACAGAAAATTAACCAGAAGAAACCAAGGTAGATTCTGTTTTTGTAGTCAGGGACAAGGATAGGAGAGGAGTGAGACCATAGCCTCATGATGCCATGTTCTTAATAACTTGCATCAAGGGGTAGTGGGTTCAAACTTAAACAGGGGAAGTTTAGATTGGACCTGAGGAAGAAATTCTTTAGTGTAAGGGTGGTGAGGCACTG
>JASSUY010043502.1:0-12131 GCA_032466535.1 Forpus xanthops | reverse complement strand
AGGTGTCCCTGCCTGTGGCAGGGGGGTTGGAACTAGATGATCTTAAGGTCCTTTCCAACCCTAACTATTCTATGATTTTATGATTCTATGATGTTGTGAAAAAATCAAGCCCACTTAGACTGATGAGAAAGGAGGTTGATCCACATAAGCTGGTTCAAGAAGCAGACACTTTTGGGAGTGAAATATTGGAGCGTACACCTTGGAAGTGTATCCAGTACTACTGGGTACTAATGCTGATAGCTTAGACTCCCTGGCATGAGTTCTCTTTTCAATGATCAGACAAAAATATATTTTCTCACTACTCCTTCTAGCAGAATGGCTTAGATCCCTGAGGGATCCTGTTAGGGATTGCTGAAGAGATTTTAAGCACCAAGTAGGAGATTTCAGAAAGTAGAATCATGCAGGCAGAACAATATGTATAGTGACAATGGTAGCCAGTGTAGCCTTAACAACCTAAAAGATGCAAAGCCACCAGGTTAGAAACATTCAAGAAGCAATAGCAAATAAGCCTATGTGGATACAGTCCTACTATGCTCTGTGGATGCTGCCAAAGCTTATACAGCTGCTTAACAGATTAATGCTGTAGAAGAAAAAGCACTGTGGGAACATCCAGCATTTTCCTCAGAGACTTTACCAAGTGAATCACTAGGGCGTATGACATCCTTAGTACTACAAACATTTCACCTATGTTCTTACCCAAATGGCACAAGATATTTTGGTTCTGGTGGCAAAATCAGGAGAAGATGAAAAGAAAAAAAACCTTTCTTAAATCATTTGAGAATAAAACTTCAGAGTCCATCTGACTTTTGCGCAGTGCTTTCATCTTAAACAAGCAGTAAAGAGAAATGCCCTATGAAACATGGCCCTAACTGAGAAAACCAAGGTATCCCAGATGTAGGCCTGATCATGAGACATGACCTCCTTATGTTCTGCGCAACTAAAATAAGGCTTTGGACTAAATTTCAACAAAGGAAGAGTAAAAGGCAATATATTCATTGCAGAAGAACTGCAAAGCTTTCCCTTTTAACAAGAAAAATTCCTATGTATCATATGCTGAGTTGCAAGGAAAGGAACAACAGCACATCTCTACTAATATTACAAAGACAAAATTTTGGATCTTGAATGCCTGGGTCATAGCAAACTCATTGTAATGGTTTTGTAGCTAACATGGAACCATTTCAAGAACTTGGTGTTCTGGGACAGATACTGGTTAAGACCAGAGGGCATATCTAGGACTTAGCTTTTATTCTCTAGCAACAACAACCTTTGAGGTAGAGAGTACAGCCTCTAAAAAGGTTGATCAGCCAGTAAATGGAAACAGCAGTGTTAAATATGAAAGGCATTTTTGGGAGGCTTTTTTCTCCAAATAAATAAAGATTTAGCACAGGTGCCAGACTTGGAAGGGAGAAGAGATAATTGAAGACTGTTCCTCATCAAAGAGGTTGTTGGATAATAGGGAAATACCGGTAGAAAAGCCTAAATTACTGCAGCTGATTCCTCTTCCCACAAGGTAAACTGTACATCTCTTCTTTCTGTACGCCACAACCAACATACCATGCCTAAAATATTAAATTGTTCAAAGGAATAATGACACACATTTATTTCTGGTTGTACATAACATTGCAATGTCAATGCACATTAGAAATTCAGCACTTAAATAGTGCTGAAAATATAAATAGTGCTAGAGTTCTTATCTCCACACTCAGTCACACAAAAGCCCATTACAAATAACTTTTTGTCTTTCAGTATGTCCAGGCACACATTGATGTCCAAGATTCTGCTCCTTATAAACAATGCCAAAGAGGAAACTCATTGACTTCAAAAATGTAAAATCTACAGGTAACACTAGATAAGAGACTGACATATTTTCAGGAAGATCTTCAGTCAAAAACCATCTGCTTAAGGACAGTTTTTTTGAAAAAAAAAAAAAAAATCCTGCATGAACACAATAAAGCATTAAGCAGAAAGATTTTAAATCAAAGCACTTAGCAGTCCTTCCTGCTTTTATCCCTATTCATATCATATCTCCTCAAAAAATAGAGAATTACTTAAACAGTTGCAGCTGGTACAGAATGCATTTGGAATAACCATGAATATCTTCACCATCAGCAGCATGCTTTTTTGTCTTTAACAGTGAAAGGACGGCCCAAATTCCATTCATCTCTTCCTCAAATAAGTGCTTGCTACCTTGTGCAAAAAAAAAAAATTAATGATGTGCCAAAGTAGGAAATTAAATCGTTTGGGATTTAACAAAGGATTGGAAAAAACATAAACTACATTTGATTTGACAAAAAAAAAAGTCGAATGATCAATTCACTGAGTGTCTACATGGACTTAAAATTTTGATGAACATTAATTAGCTTAATTACCTCAAATAAGACAAACAGCGTATGGACAGAATAGAAGGAAGTATTATTGGTGATAAAAATTATTCAGGACAGTCAAATCTAATATTTACTGCCAGCATTTGCAGAAGAATAGCGTACTGAGCAACAGGAAGCAAAATTCATTAGCTTACAAAGACAGTATCTCTGACTCTGGAATTTCCTGAACTACAAGCTGCTGGAGCTGGGGAGAATATTCTGACAAAGTAACATGATTGCTCTGTTCTAATGTTTTTTTCCCAACAGCATTGTATTTATCCAGTGCTTGAGACAGGAAACTGGCCTAGAGTAACCTTTAGTCTAACCTAATATAATCATTCTAATGGTCTTAAAATGGATAATGGGTGCTTAAAATCAATAAGACAGCACAACACACAAGGCGAAAACTTAAGATGATCTCTTTACTATTATTATATTGAGAGCTGGTCTGGAAGTCATTATGGATGATTCCTCAAAAATAGCAGCTCAGTAAGAAGCAGGAATCAAAAAGGCTAACACCATAAACTACCAGCAAAGTGACAGAAATAATTCTGACACAATATAAAGCTACAAAGTATGCAGTTCTAACATCCCATCTCATGGGAAAAAAAAAGTATTAGAAAACTATCATTTTTGTTTCTAAAAAGCCATAGCTTCTATGAAAACATAGTATCAAAGATAACATAAGTTTGTAACAGCTTTACCAAAAGGAAACAAAACACCAAGATGCTTCACTTCAAAGAAAGCCCAGAATATTGAAAGCAAAAGTTGACTAATGTCAATATTGAGATGACTAATGTCATTAATGCAGTTGAGACAGTTAACAGAGAAAAAGAATCTGCTACTTGTTACTCTGCAAACAATAAGGCTCACAAAACAAAATTCTCACATTGCAGGGCAGCAGTCTCATTCCATGTGGCTGATCTTACATACTAAATGACATGAAGTAAATGAGGTCAAGAACTTATATGTAAATACTCATTTGGAAATAATATAAATACAGCAAATGTTGAAAATTATTATAATTATTTATGTCAATTTTATAGAAAGACTATGAAAAGTTAAAGCGGATTTGCAATTATAGTTCAGGAAAAGACCAACCACAGTAGGTTCCTGTAAAATTCTTACAGTTTCATTTGAATGCACAAATATATTGGCAATTTTCAGAGATGAGATACAGGACCAGATGGAATTCTCATATTCAGATGGAGATAAAGTGCAAGTCTTTGAAGTTCCAGGTTTTCACAATTTCTGAATAATTTTCATTTCACAGAACCACATATTATTCAGGGCAAAATATTTATGAGGTCTTTTTTATTGCTATGCACTGTCAGTGATTTTTAAACCTATTTTCCAGGACTATTTCTTTAAAAATGTACTATTTGTCATGTCCCACTGCCCAAACATACCCATGTTTTGTTATGTTTTGGGGTTTTTTTAATTCCAAAGAGACTTAGGCACACTGAGTAAACAGATTTAATAAGCTGAACTCAACCGTGACTTCTCCAGTTACATTTTTTGGCAGAAAATGCCTTTCTGAGTTTCTATTTCAGTAAGATTCACTTAATACAACCAAAGCTGAGTAGGCTTTGATCCACAATTACAAAGTTAAAATATATGGAGAAAGAATAATGCTGGGAAAATGCACACTTGGCAAATATAAGCAGGAGCAAATTAATCCCACCAATTTCCCACCTTTAATGAGTTCAGATCTTGCCATCATTAATAATACTGAAATAGTTATTAACATTTATATAAATATAATTAGAGAAGGTCTTTGGACCTCCTGGTAGGATCGGAAGCTATTGGAGCTTTTATCACATGAGCAAGATCAAACTCAAAGCAGCTATACTCTCTTTTTTTCTTTCGCATTAACTTCATAGCCCAAGCATCTGACTATGGTCTTGACTTAAAGTACTTGGCTGTAACCCAAAGACAGGTTCAAATAAGGTTCTTTAATTCCACACGCATGCACATACACACATTCTTTCAATCCTCCCTCTTTGCATGCAGGAGTCAACAGGAGCTAAAGGCAGTCTGTGCCTAAAAATATGTTCAGCACTTTGCAGGATGAGGCCCTTTATCCTTATTTGCCCCCTTGTACTTGCTTAGTTCTCTTTTTGCCAGTTCTACTAATAATGTTTCTCTGCAACAAAAAATACTGTCAAAAGCCCACTGATGCTTACTGTCATCTTTCCTTGAAGTGTTATACAGTCCATATCCCCAAGTTGCTAAATGTAGTTTCTACATTCCATACCATCAATTTTAGAAACTAAGGTAATCCTGAAAATAGGACAATAAATTTTTCACTAAAATTTGCAAGACTAAAAAATTCTTCAGTAAATAATTTTTCTCTGAGATACTATTCCAGTAGCCTGTAAGGAGATCTCTATTTATTTTGAAAGGCAACAAAAGGACTGAATTCTCAGGGCTAGTGATCCTAAAATATGAAAAAGAGTTTACCCATGTTGTCCAGCTCCCCTGCTTTTGTTCAGGCAGGAAAACTGTCAAAACTGAAAGTTTTCTCGCTGTATCCTTAGGCTCCCATTTAACATAAATGAAAGCATTAGATTGATGGGGAAAAAGGATTGATATACACCTATGTTTTGTCCTGAGAGTCACTTAGGATGAATGTGTATATCCAGGAACCCACAGACACCATAGCAGACAGTAGTTTACATATAGCAGTTCTACAAATCTAATGGTGATAAAGACTTAGAAAATGAATGAGTTTCTAGACTTTATTTCTAGATCATTAAATGAATTCTGTAAAATTTATGGCAAATCAGTCATTAATACCTGAAAACAGAATCCTAAATCCATGTTTAGATTCCAAAATAAACATTACTTAAACTTGTTTGAATATAGGCTGCAATTTGATGATTTGTGAGCCTATAAAGGTGTTAAGGAACCAAATCTGAGCAATTAAGTTTGAAAATACTAATTCAAATGTTTTGGACTTTATTATTAGAGATCATACTTCATTTTGTAAGCTGGGAAAGTAAAAACTCATCTACAAGAAGCAGGTGAGTAGGCACTCCGTTATTGCAGAGTTGGGTACTAGATGAAATTTCCATGAATCAAGCACATCCCATGCCGATTTCTTTGTTACATTTATACACAAAAATTACAAGGTAGTACATTCCCAGATACAATGGTTGGTTAATGATCTGCATACAATTATAATACTTGCAGTGTCATTCCCTTCAGTTACTAAGCTTGTGTGGAAGGGTCTTCACCTGGAAAAGGGTCTTCTTGATCTGTGGATGTGTTTTTTAGAATTATAATGAGAATATAATGAGGATAGTTCATCTAAAGGACACCCTAATCTTGTTTTGTTGCCATGTTGGTCAGCTAGATATCTATCTTGCCAGATTGTCAAATAACTCATCCTATATACAATAGACCCTAGATGTTCTGGTTATGGTCTAGAGAGTAAGGACAAAGGTTAACATGTTACAAAGAACAGGGACTTCAAACAACACAGAGTAGGATGTCAAGCAGCACAGCAATCCATACATCATTGGTTAATAAGTGCTGACATAATGCTAACATAAAGACTAACTTCTAAAATCAAGATGTTCCTATAGCTGTTTCACGAACATACACAAAAAATCAATGAAATTTAAGATAATCTGCAACATTTAACTATGTAAACATTTAGCTTATTAATTCTTTAAAATTTTCTACTATTAAAGTAGCAATCAATAAATTTCCCAGAAAGCTTTAGGAGTCAGGGTGGAAGGTTGTCTATTTGGAATTCAAATTGTGGAAACAGCAGTGCAGAAGGATTTTGCATTATTGGCTTGTTAGCTAGAAAATTCCTGATTTCAAGGAGCCATGAAAAAGAAAGAAAAAGTCTTCCTCCATTTCAAAGACATTGGTCTTTTAAAACTTTTGAGTTTTTTGTTGTCTACATGAGTATAATCACTTTGTTATTTGTTTCCAAGAAAATTAAATAGGAATTGAGTTTTCACATCTTTCCGCAAGTTCATTAGTAGTTATGGGAAGAAAGCAGTTATCAAGACAGACAAGAGCACACCTACTATATTATTTTGCCACTAACATTTCCACATCCCTACTTCTTTAGTAGATCTGTGTAGTGTTTGACCATCACATCTCCTTTCCAGGCCTTTGTTTAGTCATCTGTAAAAGATACGTACTATTCTTGTCAGAATAATTAGATGTTTACTTTGTTCATATTTGGTAAGTGCTTACACATTTGTAGATTATTGACACTAAGTAAATAAACTTGCAGACTTCTTATTAAATAAGCTTCATGAGATAGCTTATTAGCAAATAGATTCTGAGTGAGGAAATGAGAACATTATTCATATATTAATGTATAAATTGAACAGTTTAACAACTTCATTCTTAGAGCCATCTCTTTTTTGGAAAATGAGGCACTAGGAATTGCTTAGCAGGAGCTTCCACTATTGATATTTGCACTGATACAATATATTGTACATCTGCTGTTGGTAGTCATGTATTCCTGTACTGAACATATTGGGATCTTGAGCATGAGTCAAAATGACCTTCATTAACAATAAGGAATTAATGAGTAAAACTAGGACTTTGTTCTGTTTAAGCAAAAAAAAAAGATCAAAGGAGAACATCCAGGATTGATTGTATCAAGGATAACTTATTTGACAGCTTGGCAAAATGACTATTTGACTAACCAACTTCGCAAAGATACTAACTTATAAGATATCCTGCCTTCATTATAATATTAAAAATCAGACCCGCAGGTCAAAAATACACTGGCCCAGGTGAAGACTCCTCCTCTGAGCATGCATAGTGAATACAAGGAATTATATAGCCAATAGTGTAATTATATATGGATTACATTGTAACTGGGAGCATATTACTTTGTAACATCTATGTATAAATGCAACAAAGAAAACCATGTTCTGTGTGCTTCATTTGCCTAAAAGTCCACCAAGCACCCACGTTGCAGATGATCCTAAGTTTTACTGGATCTTTCTGCATTTTGTGTTTGTTTGAAACAGTCAGCCATAGAAACATATTGATTTAAGAAGTTAGCCTGTATGTTAGCCTGGGTTGCTGCGTCACTTGAAATCTGACGCTGTGTTGCTTGAAATCCCTGTTCTTTGTAACGTGTTAGCCTTAGTCCTTACTCTCTAGACCATAACCAAAGCACCTAGGGTCTATTGTATATAGGATGAATTATTTGACAGCCTGGCAAGGCAGAAATCTAGCTGGCCAACTTGGCAACAAAACTTACTTTTAAGGTGTCCTGAAGAAAACTGTCTTCGTCGGAATACTGAAAAACACAACCACAGATCAAGACCCTTTTCCAAGTGAAGAGTCTTCCCCCGTGCAAGCATAGCAACAGAAGAGAACGATAATGCAGATATTATAACTGTATGCAGATAATTAAACAATCATTGTATCTGGGAGTGTACTACCTTGTAATTTTTGTGTATAAATGTAACAAAGAAATCAGCATGGGATGTGCTTCATTCATGGAACTTCCACCTAGCATCCAGGGACACAATAGAGAAATGCCTGCTTCTTAATGCTTTATTGCTATTAAGGAGTTTTATTCTCCTGACTTTCTGTGACACCCAGGCTTGAATAAATACAATATCTCTCCTGGGTATGTGGAATTGATTTACGGCATGTCAGACACAAATCTGCTTTCTGGACAACAGCACTATATAATCTATCTATTGACTATTTCATTAGTATTAATGAATTAATAAATACAGATGTATTTTTATACTAGTAATGTATAGTAGATGACTCTTGTATTATTGTCAGAAAAAGTTACAGCGTACACACCAAATTACACATTACAGAAATGGGATGATGTTACAGCGTTTCAGCACATTGTATTAAATACACTAGAATAGGAATGAAAATTAAAAGATGCAATATTCTTTATAAATATTACTTTCCCAAAGTCTATCTTTACAGTAACATTTTCACTTTTTGAGTATATTTTAGGACCTAGAATTCTACAACCTCTTTTTAAAAGACAGATATTAATCATGCTTATTACAGACTTGGAACAGATGTAGCCTCTGAGGAAAATAGTAAACCTGAATGGGCTAAAGGTTCTGTTTAATCATTAAGTTAATGTCCTTATCCTATGTAGGAACTGCATTTTAACATAATTGACGGCTGATTCTTCTAATAAATCAGTGATAGGAATCTTAAAAATGCTGAGCATTGTCTTCCTAAATTTGATATTGTTGCACAATTGCTGACCTCAAAACATACAACTGATCTACCTTATTACAAATGTACCTTTTCATTTAACCATGTAAAAAGATTCCTGATGAATCACATACCTGTCACTAGTTTTATAGCATTTAAGTGTGATCAGTTTCCAAACAAATGGCTATTTTCACTCAAACATAAAAAACTTCAGACCAAAGCAATCACAAGGAAAAAAAAAGGTAAAAAAACTTCAATCTTGAACAAATCATATTGCTTCATAAGTCACAGGCACACACATACAGAATACATATGGTTATTAGGTTGTTAGATTTTAAAAGCAGGTATTCTTTAACCTATAGTTTCTCTCATTCTTCGTATCACTCAGTTTTCAGAATTCTTGTTGTGACATGAAAGAAATTTCTGTGTTTCACTGAAATCAGTAAAGAATTCAAGCAATGAAGAGGCAAGAGAGGAAAAAACTCTCAACTCTACACATTTATATAGTCTTCTAATTATATTAAACCGATTAAAACAAACTAACAAAAATTTCAAGCAGTCAAAGAATTATTAAGGGAAGTTTAAGAGAAGATAAAATATCAACATTCACAGAAAGAAAAATGGATGTTGTAAAAGCACTGGATTCTTCATTTGCTGATTGGTTGTATGTACTCAAAATTCACAAAGATAACAAAATAAGAAATGAAAGGCCAAAGAAAGCACAACAAGGAGCAGATCTTGGACTCCTTATTCAGGTGTTTTGTTTCTGCTGGTAAAACTAAATGGAACCGACATCTTATTAAATACTTTGTTTAATAATCCAACTACTCTAAAGGCACTTTTGGGGTCACATTTTGTGGTCCAGTCTGCTCTCACTACATTGTTTGAACATCAGAAAAAGACTAGATACCTTTCTCTAGATAGAATTCCCAACACAAAAATTACTCCCAGCTGGCTGGAATCCAGTATATTCAATTCCTACAGTCTAAGTAACTAGATGATCTTTAAAGTCCCTTCCAACCCAAATCCTTCTATGATTGTATGAACAGAGAAGCAAGCACAGAAGATGAGCAAAATTATTGCAGCTGATGGACTGCCTCATGTGGATCTTAACTAGGGTAAGGAGTTTGAGTGGTCCCCTTTTGTAATGCTGCAAGGGCTGAGGTGAAAGTGAATTTAGAATCTGAAAATTCTAATCATCAACCCGCTGGTCCATGAAAGCCAGTTCATTATCATTACGTTGTGAATCATCATTTTAATGGTTTTATCATACAATTCTTACACAGGCAGTGCTTACAAATAAATTTATTTATAGTAGCAAAAATATGTCTGAAATCCTCCCCATAGTCCCTACCCAGGCATCCCCTTCTGTAAAATATCCCTGATTCACAATTCCTTTTTGTTTTTTTTTTCCTGTGCAACTCCTGCATGCATTGGTAAATAAAAATCAATTACACTTCTTCTGTAAATAACATGACCACTGTTCTACAAATCTCAGTATTTGATCTAATAAATCTGTTAGTGCTAATGAGAACTCTGCTTGTGCAAGGATGGCTACATTAGGAACTAGTTAGAAATACGGAAAAAGCAGAGTACTGTAACTATTATTGTTAATGCCTCTTTAGACAAGATTAGAGAGTCACATTCTCAAATCCAGGGGGGAATTTGGCTTAGTAGTTCACCCTCTTTGATACTTTTAAAGAACAGAACGGAAGGTGCTAAAAACATTTATTTGGCAAGAAAACAGTCTGAGACACTTCTGAGGGTAAAATAATTTCACAGTAGGAGGGTCCAGGCATAAGAAACACTTTGGAAGGCAACGAAGAAACTGAAGAGTGTTGTGATTAACAGACAGAATGATATTATGGAGTCATGTTCTTCATTCCTTGAAAGAAATGTGATCATTAACAAACTCACTGCCTAACATGTTTCTCAAAATATCTACTTACTTCTTTCGAGTAGAACAGACATTTAACAAAAGAATTGTTAGACTGTAGAACCCTGTGGGTTTTTTTTTAAATCTTCTAAAAATTATTAGTAGTAATGAGATTGTTTTAGAACCGAATTAAACAAGCAAACATACACTATCTAAGATTATTACTTAAATATTTTTGCAAGTACGTCATTTGACTAATGTTGCTAATTCCTCTTCATGCAAGTCTGCATTTTCAAAGTGTAAAGAAGAACATAGGACTTAATGATTGTTTCACATTGATATGTCAATGAAGAAGAGGTGTTCTGTCCTGAAGGGAAGAAGGACTGACATAATTACTCAGAAAAGTTAAGAACTAATATCCTTTTAGACTACTATATGCAGCACCATTTGGTTTAGGCAAAATGCTTATTATTCATAAAGCACTTAATCCTATCACACGCTGTTACCAGTAATTTTTGCAGCACCGTTTCCCAGGAGAGAGCTGTTCCAATATAGAAAAAGGCACTCCCTGGAAAAGCTATGTGACTCCTCTGTCTCGTAGCACTTTCGTTACACAGTATTTTGACCAAAACATAAAACATATTTATAACTCTTTCTTCACTTAGAACTTCTTTTATGTCATGTCTGCTTGATGCGTTAACATCTTAAAACAGGACCCACTATCCCACACCAATCTAATTATATCTTTAGTACCATGTCCGTCCAGCTGTGTTGGCAACTTCTATTTCAGAGAAAGCCAGTAAAGAGATACGCGTCTAGAAACTGTGTCACTTAGAACTTGAAGAAACAAATCCCCCCTCACTACTAAAGGTTTTCAGTTTAAAACATAAGGCATGAAAATTAACAGCAAATGCTTCTCAGTGACAGATTATGAATGATTTTCCTTTTTCTTCTTCCTCTATGACACAGACCTCATTCAGAGAACGCAACAACTAATTTTTCATTTATGTGGCCACGTACTTGGTAACAAACTAGAAGTTGTACAATTTCATACTACAGACAATACACAATATTATTTTAAAAAATGAGAAGTAGGAACATAGCTGATTTTTCAATATCACCAGTCATTTTTTTTTTTTTTTTTTTTTTCCCCCCCTCATAGAAGATTTGAAATCTCTTCATCAGAATATACCAGTCTGCACCCTATGCCTGTGTGGAATCTAGGAAGGAGCGACCCTTTTCACAAGCCAAATTCTGATTTCCACCGTGTCAAGAGACATTTCTTTAAAAGATTGCAAAATGAAAAAATTACATGGCAATCTTTCCTTGCAAATTATATGACTTACATTGAAAAAAGCTCAATCTTCCAAAATCACAGCAAATTAAAAATATTAAAAATACACCATTATATAAAATACAGTGCTTAGTTATAAAATTCCTTCTCCCTAGCTTTTCTTAGTGAACACACTATTTTTCTGACTTTGTATTATAGGGAATCATAGAATCATAGAATTATAGAACAGTTAGCGCTAGAAAAGACCTTAGGATCATCTAGTTCCAACCCCCTGCCACAGGCAGGTACACCTCCCACTAAACCATGCTACCCATGGCTCTGTCCAACTCGGCCTTGAACACTGCCAGCAATGGAACATTCACAACTTCCCTGGGCAACCCATTCCAGTGCCTCACCACCCTTACAGGAAAGAATT
>JASSUY010043501.1:14344-48681 GCA_032466535.1 Forpus xanthops | reverse complement strand
TGCCCATAGCAGGGGGGTTGGAACTAGATGATCTTAAGGTCCTTTCCAACCCTAACTATTCTGTGATTCTATGATTTGCAGCAGCAGTGTATAGGAGTATATAAAGTAGTTCCAGATACTTGAACTCTTCTGACTATAGAGCCTAATTATAGTTCAAAATCAAGTTTTGTGCTTATCTAGCCCAAAACAACTTGAGTGGTGACTCAGTTATATCGTATAGTACTCTGATGGGGAGAGTAGTGAACGTACTTGGTCTCTTTAAGACACTGGAGAAAAGAATAGAAAGAAACAGTTGTTACGTATGAGGGCAGTCAACATCCATAAACATACTGATGAAGGTTACTAATTGCTGAAATAATATTTTGGAGCAATCCAGTAAATTGGATGTTTGAGTTGTGCTTTCTCTCAGAGATTCGACTTCGGTCCAACTCAAAATTGGGGCCCAATGTGGAAAAAGGGGAGAATGACAATAACTGGATGGAATACAGCCGTTCTGTTAATGAGATTCTTGGACTGGATGAGGTGATTGTTCTTTGGTCTTGATCTTAAGAAAAAAAAAAAAAAAACAAGGAAAAAAAACCCAAACACAGACCCACCAAAACAAAAAATAATATACACACACAAAAATCCCAACCAAACCAGAAACCCCACAAAACCAAAAAAAACTCCAACAAAACCAAATCCCAAATGGTTAACTTACAAGCTAGTGAGGATTTTGAATTCTGTGACAGTCTGTCCTGTGAGTGCCCCGTTAGCTCCTGTGGACTGTCTGTTAGTGACTTGCTGTGCCCAAGTATGTTCCACATGTGAAGGGGTCTTACTGTTTGTGTGATGAGTATAAGCTTCTAAGGCTATTCTGGTGTAGGAACAGGCACTCTCCAGTCTGCCGAGTGCTTCCAGCTTTCTGGTAGCATGGAGGAAGAATGGGAGGTACACTGTGGGGAGGGAGGAGTGGAATGACACAGCATAGACCAAGGCAGAAGCAGAGGATTGTGTTCGCATAGAAGTGGTGAAGGAGCAGTGGAATGAAGGCATGGTAGAAGGACTAGTCAGGGCTGCGTATAAGGAATTGGCATCATGGGTGAATGCTGGAAGGAGATTAAAGATGTGGGAGAAGATAGTGGTGAAGTGGCTGGGTGAAGTAAGTTCTGTAACTGGAAAGATCTTATCATCCACAGCTGGGAATTGAACACAGGGATTAGTATGCCTACTGGTATGTCAACATGAAAAAGAAAAGGTTTCTGCTCTTACCAGCTGCTGTGTTAATACAATAGGGAATGGTGCTACACACAAATCAGCTGTATAAGACTTGGGCTGCTTCTCGGTATTGCAGTTATGAAGTCTGTTCTGTACAAAATAAGTAACAAAAATTTTTCACTGTTTCTAATGTTTGCTTTGGGGGTGAAAACCTCTGTCTGATATAAGGTTTTGGCAGTGATATTTGTGATGATTGCTGTCCTGCTTCCTCCCTCTTCTATTTCTTCTGCTTTGCTGATAACTTTTGTTAAGTCAATATGGGCCCAGTATAATGGGGGGAGAGGGCTGAAGAACAAGTACATCAAACAAGATGTACATCAGACTGTAGCTCTGTGATAGAGAAACGTTCAGGGGGGAGACTTATGTATTGTTTGTAGAAAAGTTGTAAATGTCAACAGTATTCTTTCTGGATGAAGAAAATTGCCATGGTACCATTATACTTTGGCATATGGTGAGCGGTTGGAATCTGTCGCTGGAGAAGGGGTTACCTGGCCATATTTCTGAAGATACTTGTCAGAGTTTACTAGCTCCTGGCTTTGTCTTTAGTGGTGATTTCATTCTGACAGAGAAATTTTTTTCTACCGTCTTAGTCTGACTACTTTTTAATTTTATTCTAGATCGAGAGGATCAGTCCATCCTTTGCACGTGAGTATTTCCAGTTGTCAGCTTGACTAGATGTCAAAGTTTGTGGTTTAAATTCTTTTAAAGACTCTCTTGATTGTAAGTGCTGGGGGTAAGCTTAGTAAATTGGGGAATAATTGAGAGTCAAGGAAGTTCCCACTCCAGTTTCTCCAATATATGTTTAATAGTGTTTGTAAGATGTGGAGGAAGAAGGGAAGCTTTGAAACAGCCCCGTTGCTCAAATTCCTAAAGAAGTTGAACTTTTAAATGGAAAAGGCTTGGACAAGTTCTTCAGATTTGATGCAGCTGTTATGTTTAAGTACACACATACCGATGAGTCTAGCAGAGTAATAGATACTGTTGATGCAGCAGTTTCTCTTCTAGACACAGCAGAATTGGTTTGCCCTCAGTTCTGCTTAAGGAATTGGTGTATTTCTTCTTGCAGTCAGAAGGCTTCCTTTTGAAAGGTTCACTTCATTACTTTTCACCGCTACCTCTACAACAGCCTTGGAATTATTCCTCAGGCACTTGGCAATCTTTGTATTCAAGTGACTAGGAAACATAGTTCTTTATTGCCTTCCCTCCTCCATGCATTCATATGAAACCTGCACCCAGTGGCAAACTGGCTGAAGGGTAGCCTGCAGCCCAGCTACGCTGCTACTGCTTACCAATGCAACTTGTTTTTTCTTGGGTTTGAGGGAAGTGTTGCAATGGCTAGAACAAAGCTCTGTCACCCTTTTGGGGTTAGAAATATGAGTATGTCTCTCTACGTCTTGTTTGTGAATGAATTGCAGATTTTCTTTACAGAGGTGAATCGGGAGCTGGTAAAACAGAGAACACCAAGAAGGTCATTCAGTATCTGGCTCATGTTGCTTCCTCACACAAATCTAAAAAAGACCAGGTAAGACCTATGTTTAATGATGCTTTATTGCTGTGCCTACTTTGGATAATAAATACATATATTGGCTGATGGTGGTAAAAGCCGTATTGCTCAATAAAAGACTAGATACTAGCATCTATTAAGGGACTGAGGAGGACAGTGAATTATGAAGCAATAAAAGTATGCCAGAATTGCAAGCCAGGGAACATGATTCTAAGTCATAACTTCTTTGAGTTCAGTGGAGCTACAGTGGGAATAAACTCCTGTTCAACCTCTTGGATTTGTGGGTGAGTGTGTGGGCAAAAGACAGTAAATGAAACATCACCCTTACTGATCTCACACAGATGTATTGCTTATAATCAGCCTAGGCAGTTTAAAACTGATCTTTCTGTGGAGTTGTCTCCTTTTTTATGTACTTTTATGGATTAGGTCTGGCTATTCTATATATACTTATATAGACACACAGTCTCAAAACTGGCGAATACAGTGATAGGCTAGTGAACATAAGCTGGAAACTTTGAAATTGTAGGTAAAACATGAAAGGGGTAAAAACCAGCCAAGCGTTAGCACATGAAAGGAGGGTGGTGGTGATGGTGGACTTAAAGGATGTCTCACTTATATTTTTTTCCCCTCCCTCTCCCCCGATGGACTATTGCCGAATTCGTCAGTTGTATCCTCGTAGGTGAGCTGCACGTTTACTGCACGTTCTGCACCAGGAATGCGTTTTCTGTCCCATTGTGTGATTTTTTTGAGCAGCTTTTCACTCCACACCAATATCACTTTCTGCAGCTAAAACAAATCCATAGACAATTCACAATTTCTTTTTTTTTTCTTTTTGTGTGTGGTGCACAATAATTTTTTTGTGAGGATGTTCAATTGGAGACTAAAGTAACATCAAGAATACTTGTGTTCTGTGCTCAATACTAGTTTGCATTTTAGTTTTTTCTTGCAGGATTTTCCCAGATACACCGTTCCAGAAGTAAACCTCCAGGGCAATAATTCTGGACCAGGCTTTCTAGTGTGTGTGGTACTCCTCATAAGATAAATGTAGTTAGGTGTTTGGATTTCTGTTCCCTGCAGTGAGATGTGGCTGCAGGTTTCAAAGAAAGGCTGTGGGGAGGGCTGCCCTGCAGACAGGGTGTTCCAGGACCCTGAGCTTGTTAGCCAGAGCTGAACACGTTGGAAATGTTCACTGATGAGCTCTGTAATGAAAGCCAGATGCCAAGTGTTGTCCGCAGTGTCCCTACATAAGAGTTTTCCTGTAGTAGCTTAATGTGTAGGCGTGCGTGTAGAGTACATGAATTAGAAGGCATCTCTGCATGCAGGCATGCTATGTGTGTGTGCACATAGTAATAAGTAACTCCTGGAATTCAACTAAAAAAAAAAAAAAAAAAAACAAAAACCAAAAAAAAAAAAAAACTTCCTATGTGCCAAACTTTCAGACATATGAAGACTTTTTCCATGGTCTGTCAGTAGCTGTATTTAGAAACATTCTCCTTTTTTTTCATTTTCTTTTTTTAAGTGTGGAAAATAGAATCATGAGGTTAAGTGTTCTTCCACTGCTTATCCTTGAGCAAAACTTCAACCACTAAGGCAAGCTGCTTAGGAGAATAGAACAGTCCTAAATTGGACTGGTTGGTGATTTGCCCAAGTTTGATATTTATATTTTTTTGTTCCCCTGAGTTTTGATTATTCTAAAAAATTCTGCAGCTCCTGTTTCCTCCAATTTTGTGACTAAACAGTAGCCACTGGCCTTAACAGAGAGGATTTAGAACTGGAGTCTTTGAATGTTAATTGGTAACGAGTGCTCTATGCAACAATTCTTTACAAACCTTAAACTTTGAACCAAAGTATGAGGGTTTATGAAGATTGAATAAGTTAGTTTTTTTTAAAGATCTTGGGTGTACTACTTATTCCAGATATTTTTCCTTAGGTAAAATATGATAGTGTCGAACCTTTATGCTGCAAGACTAGGCACATTGATAGTATAGAAGCTAGTGTGCTTTATCTGCCAGGAAGGTTTCTTGATTGTCACCTCTTAGAAGTTTTGCAGGTAAACCCCTGTTTTTCCAAGTATCGGAGCAAAATCAGATTTGTAAAGTGGATTCTCAATTCTAGCACTCTTGGTTTGGAGGTAGTGGCAGCTTCCACCGATCCCAGTGCATTAGTGTATTCAGCTAAATAGCTTCGAGCTGCATGGTGTGACTACGAAGCACATTAAGGTTGTTTTTGAGGCCTATTGAATGTAATTATATAAACACTTTCTTTTCATTTGATGAAGCTTTATTTATGGAAGTTGACTGATGTTTTTCCATGTTTAGTCTCTGGTTCTCCACTGATATCATAAATCATGTAATATTTTCTTCCAAGATGAGAATGTTTGCAGCAAATCAGAAATTCCTAGCTGATAGTTACTCATGCTTAATAATTTGTAATGAAAGTTAGTTTACTGATGATCTTTCTTCCTTCCCCATTGAACCAACTCTTGTTGGGATTCAGTTATCCAAGAATCTTTCACATAACTGCAGAGAAGAGTACAAAAGGAAATCCCTGAGGTTTTTCCAAACCAATAAAATCCCCAAACACCCTTCCCATCTTTTAGTGTTTTAAATTGTATGCTGTTATTTGTGATTTTCTCCATACTTGAAGAATAAATTGCTGGCAAAACTTCTACCTTGCATAGAAATAATTCCAAAAAGTGTACGAGATACAAAAAATTCAGAGTACAAGATAGTTGTCAAAGATTTTAGTTGCTTTAAGTTGTTGTTGTAACTTCAGAGCTGTAGAAAGACTGTACTACAGAGTGTGTGCTGCCCAACCACAGGCTAACAGATCCAGTGGCTGTTATTGCTTCTGTTTTCATGAGGAATATTATACATACTTCAAAAGCATGCCAAGTATAAACCAAATTTGTTTCAGGTCAAAGAATAGCAATTACAGGTGTCAGAACACTGGCAGCAGCTTAATGATAGGAGCCTTAGAATTTCTAGAAAGCTTGTGGTGGACAGCTCTGTGTTTTACTGGTTTTGCTTTGCAGAATTACCCATTGTATAATAATAATAATGAAGTATTCTTCTTCAGTGAAAGATGACCATCAAAATTTAAGGTAAAAAATCCCAAACAACAAACTCCACCAAAAAATTTCTTTAAAATTTTGAAGGTATGGGATTGTTTTTTTAAATAAGGATTGTATGCAGTGAGGAATGGATACATTGCAGTAATCACAGCCACTTAATGCTTAATCTCTCAACTGTATCATGGTACTGCGGCAAGTCATGAGAGCTAACTGTTGACCTTTTTGTACATTTTTATATTGATGTGAGTCAGAGTTGGCATTCTCTATGCATATTACTACATTGGTGGTTTCAAGAGACCTGATCACCTCTAAACTACATTTTAGCAGCTCCTACTTGACACTAGGTTCTAAATAACACAAAAGTCTTTAGTATGGTTTTCTGTACACTTTAGATCTTTGTGTAGCTAAACATGGCCTGAGTTTTATTTTTAGCTAAATAAAATTGATTTTATGTCAAAGCTTGCCTTCTGTTTAGAGGGAAAATAATGGCTTTTTTTTTTTTTTCTTAATATCTCCCCCCCTTTTTCCATTATTGGGTTGAAATGATATGTTGCTGGCATCTCTCACTTGCATAGTGACCGATTGCAGTCACAAAGTACTAGGACTTCACTGCAGGATGAGGAGTAGGAAGGGGGTGAGGGAAGAGGGTTCCAACTTCAGTATATTTGCCAGAATAGGAGAGGAAATGTGACTGCCATTCAGTTTCAAGAACTGAACCCTAGTTTCAAGTTTTTCTCCTTACAAAAGCGATACACGTTTTCTGTGGTTAGAGAGCAGATGTTCCAGCTCAGGTTCCCTTCTCAGAGCTAACCCCTTTGTTATATATACTTGACAGTGAATGAAAGTGCTTGCAGCAGCTGCCCTTTCTGTATATGTGCAGTTCTACAGGAACTGAGGGTCTTTTTTGGCCTTGAACGTTGCAAGCATGAAATGAGGTAATTGTGGAAGTAAGAAATAATGACTTGTAGTTTTTTGTACAGTTTCTCATGTATCTTCCTCTTTTTTTTTATTGCATGTATTTTTAGAGAGACTGTGTAAGGACTAATCTTTTTTATAATGCATTTTGAGAATGCATGGGAGCAATTTTCCTTTATAAATGCCCTTAAATAATTTGCCCATAAATTCCAATTCTCACAAATCAAACTTCATTTCCATCCGTTACGCACAGGAAGTCTTGAGTACTTACTGATAATAGCTAAAAAGAGAAAGTTAAACTGTCCTTTTGTGTCTGTTGAAGCTTTTTAGGTAATCCTGAAATATATAGAACTCAATGCTTTTAGCACAGAGGGCAGGTCATTTCTAAACCAGCCAGGGTTATATCTAGAGCCTGCAGGGAAATGTGCATATGCTCCAGTGGTCTAGTATTTGGCAGGGATAGGAGGTCTGAATTGTCTTTTCCTACAGCTCCAGCATTTTGTGTTCCTTGAGGGGAGGAGTGTGTGAATATGGCAGCAGAATGCAAACGATCATGCAGTTTATGGGATACCACTAATTCTGTTTTTTGTGTGTCTCCTTACAAAGGATTTTTTTGTTTGTTTATATTTTGGAAGATGTAGACTCCTAGTGCAAGCATTTTGGTTTTGTTTAAATATTGGGCGTTTTCCTGAACTAGCAGAGTTCAGGATTCTCTTGCAGTAACAAGATAGGATTTTCTTCACTCTTCAAGCCTAGATTGCAAGACACTTCTGGGATAAGGGGCTTGGATGGTACAGTGTTTCACTTTGATCCTGGGAAGTCTGTGGGATGTTATTGCCAAGTGGCTTTGAAGGGCTTCTTGTTAGCATAAAGTAAGCCTTGGAATGCCCTTGTGTTGAGGAAGGAAATAAGACGTATTTGTGAATGTTTCTGTTTTACCCAGATAACTACGGAGTCTCATTTGAAGGTTTAAGGGATCATCTCCTAAGGTTTAATATGGCTTCTCTGCAGCAGATGCCAAACTAGTGTGAACTGAAGCTTCATCGCTGGTTTGACCCAAGGTAGTGAAGTGAACTGCTACCTACTTTATTAATTTCTGATTTCTCTCTAGGGAGAACTGGAGAGACAGTTGCTCCAGGCTAATCCCATCCTGGAGGCCTTTGGAAATGCCAAGACAGTAAAGAATGACAACTCCTCAAGATTTGTGAGTACTGCTATCCTGGTATTCTACACTTTCCAGAGGGAAGACTTGGTTTGCTTTTAGGTGAACTGCTGTCAGGGATAGGACAACTGCCTGTGAGTGACTTCCTTCATATTAATCTGGGAAGTGAATTTCATTCAGTGAATTACCCAGAATAGACCTTATAAATTTCTGGAATGGAGGAACCGGACCCTAGGCCAGGATCATCTGTGCTGATTTTTATTCCAAGTTTATTGCTGTCACTTTTATCCTGGAGAACAAATACTGGGGTTTTTTTTTTTTTTTTTGGCTCTGGAGAGCAGTGGGCAGCATCTGAGAGGCAGATGGGTGAGCTAGAGCAGGAACCTAATGAAAACGATTGAAGCTAAAATTGAGGGAGGTAAATTGTCTAGATCATATAGCACATGAAACTAAAGGAACCCTGGTTACACTGAAGCATAATGATTTAAAATGGTAGGGTGTCTGAATGTCAGGTATGTCTGAAAGTGTTTGGTGTCCTATTTGTTAAACTGCTGTTGTAATCATTGGGCATTGCTTATTGGCTGCTCTGATGTTTTGTTGAAAACCTGCCTGACCAGTTCTGAATTTCCTCTTCTGGGTTAAAAAGAGAAGGTTTACTTTTGCTGTTTTCTGCTGTTACCATATAGAATGAATACTAATTTTAATATTATTATCTTCCTCTTAGGGCAAGTTCATCAGAATCAACTTTGATGTCAACGGTTACATTGTTGGAGCCAATATTGAGACCTGTATCCTTTCTGCAGCCACTTAAAAGGGGAAGTTAAAGGCTGTAGAGGTAGCAGTAATAGAATAGAGTACCTAGCAATCTCTTCACAGCTGGCTTTCTGTAGTCAGGTCAAGCAGGTTGTTGGAAACACTTAAATTTATGCTAGCAAGATTACTGTTGTAGTCTCTTGTTTCTTTGTGACCTTTTCCACCATGGTGGGAATATGAATGAATGCATTCTGATCTTAGGAAGCTAAAATGGAAGCATAAACTGTGATAAGATTAATAGCTTTTAATAAGCTATCCTTACTTCTGTCCAAGGCAAGAAGGAGTGAATGGCCACTGTCTTTCTGATTGTTAATCAGTTAAGTCTTTTATCATAGCCATCATTTAGAGGCTGGCAGAACTGAGTCCAGAACCTCAGTAGGTTGTTGACTGATAATGATTGCTAAATCAATACTCCTTTTAATTGTTATGAGGAGAACAGCAGGTAGTACAAGTTTTTTTTTCTCCTGCCATGGAATAGGAAGTGATCTGTCTATCCTGCTATATGCCTTGACTCTCTGAAGATCTGCTGGAGAAGTCACGTGCAATTCGCCAAGCCAAAGAGGAGAGAACCTTCCACATATTTTACTACCTGCTGTCTGGGGCAGGGGAACATTTGAAGAGTAAGTATAACTTTGTTGTAGCCATGGGGTTCCCTCATCACAATGCCAAGTTCCAAAACTCCTATAGGCTAGGGCCTGTTCCTTCACAGTTCAGTGACTCTACCTTTTAGATACTGTCACCCCTCCTCCACTTCTTCCATACACTCATACATCCCGCTGCCCTCCCCCTGCACTTCCCAGTTCCTGAAAACTTGCTTCTCTGGTTCCTTCCTGCACTTGTCTCCTTGCCAGCAATGACTCTACGCCCTTCCTTATCTAAATCACTGTCCCATGTTTAGTCTCGTCTTGCGTGATGTAAACCTTCTAGTGCAGGAATGGTCCTACTGCCATGTGCTCAGCATTTAACTGTATGGAGCAAAGCTGCCAGGACCTAAGCAGCTTTGGAAGTCTAAGATCCTTGCACATCTAGTTTTAATACCTCAGCCTAGTAATTGGGGTCCATGTTGTGCAAGAGATGCAAATTGATCTGGAGGAAGGATAGGTGAGGCTTTTTCTTTTATTTGCTACTGTGTAAGAGCTATGTATAAATTTCCACCTGCCTTGAAACAAATGAGGTGACTGAAATGAAAGGCAGATTTACTTTCAAATTAATCCCTGCTTCTTATAGCATTTAGATGTAATAATGATTGACACTCCTTTGGAGAAGTAGTCTGGAGGAGGAACTAAAAACAAGGCAGAAAACCTTCAGTTTTGTCTAAAGTACATTAAACGTTCCGCATGCAGTTAAATTGGGCTTGATCCCACATTCATCCAGCAGCTGCTAGCATATGCAAATCAGTAATTTGATCTCAGTGGTAGCTTGTTATCCATTAAAAAAAAAAAAAAAACAAAAACAAAAACAAAAAAAAAAACCACCCAAATACCATGATAACTTCTTTCTCAATTCTTTCCTAAGCTGATCTGCTGCTGGAGCCTTACAACAAATATCGCTTCCTTTCCAATGGGCATGTTACAATCCCGGGTCAGCAAGACAAAGACATGTTTCAAGAGACCATGGAGGCAATGAAGATCATGGGCATCCCAGATGAGGAGCAGATAGGTATGAAACCTCTGAAGGGCTTGAAAATGCGAGGAAGTGAAAGAGTGAGCAGATCATATCTCTGGACCTTTTTTATTCTGGGGTTCTTTGGTTTGGGGTTTTTGTTGGATTTCTTTTGTATGATGTCTGTTTCCACACCCCCTATCCCTCCCAGTGAACAATGTGCAAGTAATAAACTTTGTGGCTTTATAGTGACCCACCTCTGGATCTGCCAGCACAGTTTCAGTTTATACAGTTAACATTAGAAGTCAGGCAGCTAATGAAAACTTGCTTCTGCCTGCTGTTTTTGTTCCCAGTCTGAGGGCTGTATAACAGTTTAAGAATAGCACATCCAAGATAAAAGAATCCCCCTCATTCTCTTGTGCAACGCACGGCTTGTGTGCTCCCCCTATCCCTAAGCGGTAGCTCTAAAGTATCTAATCCAGCCACTGCTGGATTAGTACTTTGAGAATGACCTGGTCGTACTGCCTTTCTTTCCAGCTTAACACTGAACTGCTGATCAGAAATTAATATTGTCTGATTCTGGAAGCACAGTACCATGGCAGTGAAGCTAGAATCGAATGCAGCCAGCACAAAGTGCAGTGTTATGTATTCACCAGAGCTCTGTGCCATCTCATTCATGATCTGCTTCACTGGTTGGGAGCCAGTGTTCTGCAAAATATATAGTTTCTATATATATAAAGTCTTTTAAAACCAGTACTTTGTTTTTCTGTACACTGAAGCAAGCATTTGTGGTGATATGAGGTCACCACCTCCTCTGCTGGAGGCTGCAGCTTTTCTTGCTGTAGGAAATATGTGCCTTTGACTTAACTATTGCTTTTCACAGTCCAATGTGCTATAAAGCCACACTATTATCCACATTTTAATACACATCCTGATATCTTGGATCATCTGAGACTGAAACTGCTATATGGAAATGAAGAGAAATTTGCCTAAACCAAATAAAAGAGTTGGCAGACTATTGTCAGGATGTCCTTCTGTGCTTTTTTTTTTTATGTTGGGTTTTTAATGTATGCTCTAGGGCATGCTTTTGCTGTCACGTAGATGATCTATTGGTTCCAGCCACTGCAGCAAAGATAACTTCAGTGTTTTGCACCTGCTGTTCAAAATGTAAAGTGCTCTAATGTTCTTCATAGGCTCAGAAGAATAATATGTACCATAGCTGGCTGGTCGTAGGCTTACTTAGTTTTGATGGGAAGTCTAAGCTCTAACTATCCTTGTTTATGAGTCCATGTCAAAATAAGTGCCAGGACTCCAGATTCAGCTGTCAAACCACTGACTTTCCTAACACGCCACTAGGAACTTACATTTTTCTTTCCTGTGAGTCCTGAGGTAGCATATATGGAGCCTTTGTTTGCTCTGCTGTCAAAAGGATACTCTTTTAGAGCAAATGTTTCTTTAACAGGGTCCTGATTTAACCCCAGGTGGCAACTAAGCACCACACAGCCACTCATTCACTCCCTCCTGATGGGGTGGGGGAGGGAGTCGGAAGAATAAAAGTAAAAAACCTCCTGGCTTGAGCTGAAGACAATAAGTAAAGCAAAAGCTGTGCACACAAGGAATTTTGTCACTATTGCCCATGGTCAGGCAGGTGTTCAGTCACCTCCAGGACAGCAGGGCTTCATCACATATAACAGTTACTTGGGAAAACAAATGCCATCACTCCAAATGTCTCCCTTCCTACTTCCCCCATATTTATATGCTGAGTATGAAGCCATGGAATATCACTTTGCTCAGTTGGTGTCAGCTGTCCGTCCTGCGTCCTCCCAGTTTCTTGTGCAGCCCCAGCCTACTCACTGTTGGAGTGTTGTGAGGAGCAGAAAAGGCCTACACTCTATGTGAGCACTGCTCAGCAGTGACTAAAACATCTCACTGTATTCCCAGTGCATTGCCAACACTGTTTACAGGACAAATCCCAGACATGGCCCCGTAGTAGCTACTGTGAAGAAAATTAACTATCCCAGCTAAAACCAGTACAAACAGGTAGAAATTAAGGGCTGAGAAAACATCTGCAGTACAAGATCCCCTTTACAAGTTACTGGCAGTTTGCTTTGCTTAAGGCAACTAGAAGCTGTTATGCAATAAGTTTTGATTAAGCGTGGTGAAAACTGAATTGATGCCATGGTATTAAAAAATGTCTTTCCTCTCCTAGCATCTGGTGCTGCTTTTGTAATGTACCATTTGAAGAGTATGAATATATCAGTAGCAATAGGTGGGGTGATTCAGCTGGGAATCAGTAATAGTTACAGTACAGGCACTTTTGCCCACATCCTGCTGCCCTTCATACATTGTAATGTGTGTCTGCTATGGACCGTGGTTAGAGAGCTGAAAATGATTCAGGGTTAAAAGAACAGAAACCTCCTCCTCTTAAGTGGTTGTACTCTTAACTGTCTCTTTCCTGTGTTTAACACTAGTCATTGAGGAAAATTGAGTATTGAATTAATTGAGTGAATTTGGACCCTTCTCAGGGAATAAATGTTTTATCAAAAAATATAGATGTTGGAAGATGGCATATTATCCTCAGTCTTGTCAGTCACTTTACTATAGTGATGTTGAGAATAAGTAAATCTCTAGGCTGTGTAGTATTGCATAGGATGTATCCTGTGTCCTGAATGAGAGTCATATAAGGTAATTCCTCTGGTGTTTTTTCCCAGAACTAGCTTTGGGATGTTGAGAAGGGCCTCTTAATCATGTCAGGATAAGTAAATGGGTCATATCAGGGCTTTTGGTGATGTCTTTCACTAAGCTATTATTATTATTTTAAAAGGTCTGCTGAAGGTTATCTCAGGTGTTCTTCAACTTGGCAATATAGTCTTCAAGAAGGAGCGTAATACAGACCAAGCCTCTATGCCAGACAACACAGGTAACCCATCTCCTCTCCATCCCACAAAGAAAAATGCAGAAAAAACCCTACAGGAAGTTCTTGCAAGTAGAAGAATGTATTGCAGTATGTAGGGAATGCTGGAGTCCTGTTTTTCTGTAAAGTAAAATATTTGTTAAAGGAGCTGCCATGCTCCCTCACACAAGTGCACAGTTTTGCCAGGCATGTGTTTGCAGCCACCCATGGGCAAGAATGTGACACTGTTCTTGTGACAGTGCTAAGCAGGAAGTACTTCTGGTGACCAGATTAAAAGAATTACTCTACTGGAATATGTAGTGTGTGTGTGTGTGTGTGTGTATGCTTAACCAATCTAGGAGTAATTGCTCCTACAAACCTATATTATCAGACTTTGTGGAATGTTGTTTGCTGACTTGGTAGTTAGACTTGTGGCTGTAAGAGTAGGATGGATAGTTTTGTGGTGGGTGTAAAGTATGCTTACATATTTTAATTGCACTGCCTATTGTTGCATGTGTAAATAGTACCATATTTCACATAACAGAAGGAAGACTTTTATAGACATACTGCAGAAATATAAGAGGTTGCCAATTTATCTTTTTTATATTTTTGGCTATTATTATGGAAAATATGCTCTAAGTGGCATTATGGGAAGGAGAGTAAACTATTTTGGTTTTTGGATCTTGAATATGAAATACAGAGTTGCCTCAAAGACTAATCAGTACATGAAGACAGAACAGTTAGCTTAAGAAATCTATTACTTGGCATAGCTTTAATTTGATTACAGGCTATGAACTTTGTAAAGCTTCTGTGTTATGACTTAATGGTATGAGAGTATCATTTCAAATTTACTCTTGTGGCTTCAGGAGAAACTCAACCTGTAGTATGAGTTGCAAGGGTTTTTTTTTTTTGAAGATACCTTTTTTGTTTCATCAACCTGTTCTTCATTTAAATTTTTTTTGGGGGGAGGGTGTTTAAAAGCTCTTGGGAAGGCAGTTGCAGGAATGTTTTTCTTTTACTCTTGCTTTCTGTGAGAAAAACAAAAGAACATTCATCTTTTTGTTGTTTCCTTTGACCATCTTAAGCTGCTCAGAAAGTGTCTCACCTGTTGGGTATCAATGTGACGGATTTCACTAGAGGTATCCTGACTCCTCGCATCAAAGTTGGGCGAGATTATGTCCAGAAAGCTCAGACCAAAGAGCAGGTATGCATTCTCTAAAAGTAAACGTGTACTTTAATCTTGCCACTGCAAGGCTACACAAATATATTAGAGGCTTCTGTAGCTTTTAATAATCATCTTTATGACTGCAAGGTATGGCTACCACACTTGAATAATGCAGCAAACATATCGTTTCTAGTATTTGCTCACTTTATTTGTATGAAGATAGAAATCTGACTGTCCCAAGGGAGTAAGTTCCTTCAGTGCTGTATGCAAAGGTGACATTTTCAAATTGCTGTAATACAGAAAGCACCACTTCTCTATTGTATATTCTGTATTGCACTTCTGAGTAGGTCAGCTACTAGGGTAGAAAAATTTGCTGCTCACCCTTCAAATTGACTGTAAGTTTTGTAACACTCTTAAATCAGGTTGTGCTCAAAATGAAACCTGACCTAGGAGCTAGTGGCCTCCTGAACAGAGGAAAGCCCCTGTGCTTAGTGACTGCATGGCTTCTTTATGAGCATGTTCTTATTCTCAATGTAAATAAACGTGCCCACATCACATGGAAAGGTTTAGAAAGAGCACAAAGTCTGGAAATAATCACAGGCTGCCTTTCCATGTTGCCTTTCAATTTTGATACTTAATTTCTTACTACACACAGTATTTCTGTGTCATCACAGGAATGGTATTGGCATGAGAGGGAGGGATTTGTCTTCAGAAATCCCAAGTTACAAAAGAATTTAAATGCTTTCTTTGGGCCTATGAAACATGCTATGTTACTGTAGTTTTTGGAGGTGAATTGTCATAACTTTTCTTTCTTGAATACCAGGCATTGGTTTGTCCAACAGGCAGAATCCTGAAATTTGGCTTTCACACACTAATTAAGTAAGACAGGTTCTTCGTTCTTGTTAGTGCAGTGTCACTGTGACATCAACTTTTCATTTTAATAACATCTGAAGTTAAGCTTTTTCAGTGAGTTTGATGGAGAGAAAATATTGACCTGCTTCTGGGCCATTAGATGCCAAAACAGTGTAACCTGTGCCTTTCTTTGGATATATAATATAACTTCTGATTTTTGTCTTTTTTCTGTTCAGGCTGACTTTGCCATTGAAGCACTGGCTAAAGCCACTTATGAACGTATGTTCCGGTGGCTGGTTATGCGGATCAACAAGGCATTGGATAAGACCAAGCGCCAGGGTGCATCCTTCATTGGAATCCTTGACATTGCTGGCTTTGAGATCTTTGAGGTAAGGAGATGTCAGGTCCTTGCACTTGGTACAGTTTACCATGGAGCAAAGACTGCTGAAGGAAATGGCTTTAAAACTGGAAAAAAGAGTTTGGTTTTGGATAGGGTATATATTCTACTTCTATTCTTAGAAATCTCTGCTGGGTGAACTGTCAGATAAGTTAATAAGTGCTCATTCTATAGTATTTTATGTATTCTGAGAAAAATTTATGTCATTGCTGTGTATTCTGTTGTCTACATCCTTTTTGGTATGTGTATTAGAAGTACTTTAATTTCACAGTTCCAGTTGTTCTTAATTCTTCATAGCTCACAGCTTAAAAGTTTGCTAACCTGCAAAAGAAGTCCTTTAAAATGTCATCACTGGATCATCACTGAACTTAAAATTTTGTGTCACATTACTCTGTCCTAAAACATTAAAGGGGTGACCCACTGAAATCTATTACCGTCATTAAAAATTGTTAGGAACGGTTTCTTCTTCCTGCTGATGAGTTTTGGGAAAAGGCAAAGACAGGGTATATACACCAAATCAGATCCAGCATAAATTCTATGTATACTCCTTTCTGCAAAGAAGGCTGAAAATCGAGGATCAGAGTGCAGTTTCAAATATAGCTAAATGGATTTAGCACCAGCTCCCTGATGCAGAAAAGGAGTGAACTTGCTCCTTCTCTTCTGCTCCTGGCTGCAACCACTTGTACTGTTCTCCTCTTTACCTCTATGAATGATATCTTCTTAAGATGTTTTATAATTGAATCAGGCTGCAAAGGGGACTCTGAGCATAAAAACTTATGCAAGATAAATGCAGGCAAGGAAGAGCTGAAGGGAAAGTTGAGGGAGAGATGGAAAAGAGGGGAAGTGGGAGCTCTCCCTATAGGTGGCAGTGAACTGTTAGGCAAAATCATGTCTATGAAACAGTTATTGAATGTGTGTTTGCATTACACTTAGTCTGAAGCAACAACAGACTGTCGTCAGAAAAGAACTGTCCTGTCATTATTCCAGCTAGGTAGCTTCTATCAACCTGTTATGCTGGATCTAGCTCATGTGCAGCTGCAAAATGAATTGGACCAATATAAAAAAGAAAATCAACTTTTCTGTGCCTTAGTTTTCGATTTCATTAATAACTTTACTCTTTTCATTCCCCCTCTGATCATGGTTGGTTTCGTAGTTTCTGGATCTCATGAAAAGGACAGGAATGGAAATAAATTGCTAGGAGTTACTGAAACATGGAAGAAGTGGACCGTTCTCTTTAGCAGCTGCATTATATTTAGTGTGATCTAACATGAAGATGCACTGTCATTTACTAACCTTGTCCTTACAGTTTGAAGAAATCTGAAGATGAAGAAATTCCCTTCATTTTTCTTCATCTGATTTTATATATGAGGGTTAAAAGGGACTTTCCAGTCTACATGCTTTAGGAATTTGTCTTCAGGCTTCTGTTGCTTCCTCTTCCTGTGAAGAGGACTTGCCAGCTCTGAGTTTGTGAGAAAATTGGAGTCTTTTCTGTTCCCAAGTGAAGTAGCTGCAGTAACTCTTCTGTTCGTAACTAAACATTCTTTGCAAAGGCTGAGGAGCAGAGTGCAGGAACTTCCCTAGGGATTGCACCAGTGATGCAGTGGCATGTGACTGGAAAGGCAGTTCATAAGCAAATAGGTTTGTTGACATTGGGCTGTCCACCCCACAGAGAACACTAGCTTAAATTCCTGAACTATAGGTGTGATTTTTCCTGCTAAGAGTACAGTAGGTGTGTCTTCAAAAGCAACTGTTCAAATTTCTTTCTACCTTTTTTTTCCATCAGCTGAACTCCTTTGAGCAGTTGTGCATTAACTACACAAATGAAAAGTTACAGCAGCTCTTTAACCACACCATGTTCATTCTGGAGCAAGAGGAGTACCAGAGGGAAGGCATAGAGTGGAATTTCATTGACTTTGGCTTGGATCTGCAGCCCTGCATTGATCTCATAGAGAAGCCGGTAAGCTTGTTGTTCTGCCATCAAGCAGCAGGAAATGGCTGCACTAATTTTGCCATTGAGGACATAACATCTACCTGTAGACTGGAAACTAGCTTTCTAGCTTTTATAATCCTCTGTTGACATTGTGGTATGCTTAGAAGCAGAAGTGAACAATTTCCTCTTTGCCTTGAAGTATGTCACCAATAAATCTGTTAGTATCAGTTCTGTAGGTAATATGGCATGAAAATATGTCTAGTGAGCCACTTTTTCCTCTCACAAAATTGTCTTAATTTGTGTAGAACTTCCTCACTTAACTGTAAGTGTGATGGGAAGTTGTGGCTATCTCTTGCTTTCATTCTGCCTAGTAGATGTAAGTACTTGTTTGGGAAATGTTCTTTGACAGTCTTCTGCATTTAGACACCTGAATATCTGGCAAACTGTGTGATAGTGTTCCTTCTATTAAAAAGATTTTTTTTCCATGTAAACCAACCTAGACAAATGTAATGGAAGAGACATTCTCATAAAAATGTGCAAAATTCAGATGAGGATTTTGAAGAGTTATTAACTATTTATTGGTATAAAGCTAGTAGAGCTGATACCAAACAGGTGAATGTAATGAGGATCAGGCTTAGGTATCCTTTTTTCTTCTCTTCTAGTCATCTAAATATCTTAATTATTGGTGCATTTGTGTATTTAATAATGTTTTGATGTTTCTCTTCTTTAAGGCTGGGCCTCCTGGTATTCTGGCCCTGCTGGATGAGGAGTGCTGGTTCCCAAAAGCAACAGACAAAAGCTTTGTGGAAAAAGTTGTGCAAGAACAAGGCACCCACCCCAAATTTCAGAAGCCAAAACAGTTGAAAGACAAAGCTGATTTCTGTATCATACATTATGCTGGCAAGGTAAAGAATACAGAGCTAAAATGTGAACATTGAAATGTCTGCTGTATTTCCTAATGTGTAACCACCACTTAGGAATGGCTATTTACCAAAGCATCTGCCTATGGGAAACCAGTGGAAGATTTAACGAAGTTGCTCCATTTGTTGTGGACCTTAAAGTACCTTAGGAGGTTTTCCTGCAAGTTATGTGTGCATAGTTGACAATGTCAAATTGACACCAATTTAAATTTGTTCTCTGTGGCTTGGTGAGATTGGAGGTACTCTTCAGAAACCTTGCATCAGACTTCATCACCAAAAATGATGATGCGTTTGGCTTCTTGTGTCACACTCTGGGTGGAGCAAACTAGCATTGCAAATCTCTTTACTGACAAAACAGAACATACAGCTGTTTGTTAGGGTTTGAAATTTGTAGGTACGCTTGCTTGGATAGCAAATCTAAGAATGATCAGGTGATCTGTTGTTGATTGTGCAACCTCAGTGCTACTTTTGTAGACTTTGCAGGACCTTGGTGCATCTTGAGCTGCGGAAAATCCCCCCCATCCTCCAGTTTCTTGATATATTTCTCTTATCTAGGTGGATTATAAAGCAGATGAATGGCTGATGAAGAACATGGATCCACTGAATGATAACATTGCTACTCTTCTCCACCAGTCATCGGATAAGTTTGTGTCTGAGCTGTGGAAAGATGGTATGTAATTAAACTTAATCTCATTGGGTTTTTCTCTTGTTTTATGTGAGAGAGCTTGTTTGATCGTCAAAAGTCTATGATGAGCTGTCTTGCTTTTTTCCTGAAGACTAAGCCACCAAGATGAGCATCATCTGGAACATCCTTTGCTTAGATCATGGTATCTCATTAAAGGTTCTCTGTAACTCAAGAGAAAGGTTCACTTGCATCAACTTATGCTAAGCTTGCTGCATGTATAGCAATTGCTTCTCGAAACCAAGAATGCCAGGATAAAAGATGAATATACCATTATGTCCCAGCAGCTTGCATAGCTGCAACAGTCAAATGCAAGATCTGAGATTGAATCTGGTTTCAGTCCTGCAGCTACTGTATTCTTTCCGCAGTGCTGTTCAGTATTTTACTTTTATCTTCTCTGAGTTTTATCTGCTTTTGAGTCTTACTGTTGCTGTCACTTTCTGTGATAGGTTTTCTTTGACGTCTCTGTCTGTTGCAGAGATGCAGAACGTTCAGAGAGCCTATTTCTATCAACACTTTCCTATTCTTCATCTAGAACCAGGTGACTGAGAAACCCAGCTGTTGTGTCATGTGTAATGCATCCTAGAGCCATGCAAGAAATGCTTCCGTTAACTTCTCTTTGTCCCTCTGTCATACCTGCTTGTCTTTCTTGTTCATTTCCTCTGCTTTGTGCTAGTAGCTCCTCATGGACTTTAAAACAAAACTAAAACTCACCTTGCAAGTGGATACGAATAAAATATAGACATACTCAGGTGCTAAAGGTTGCTCTAACAGCTAAAAGCAAATCCCTGTCAGCTGTTTGAATGCAGAGCTAGTAAGGCTATATTTCTTGCAAGATTTAGAAGGATGTTTTCTGTGGCTAGGTTTAAATTGAAGTCCAGTTTAACATTATTCTAATATTGGGATTTGGCTTCAGCTGATGATAGTTTAAACTATCAGCAAAGTTAATTTGGCAAAGGAACTTGAACTGCATAAAAAATGGCTGTCAGCCAGTTGTGCCTAACAAGGTCATTGCTGTGTGCAGCTCCTTTTGGACTTGAAGTGTCAGCTGAACCACAGCTTATAAGTTCTCATTTTTCTTAGCTGAATCTTCTGTTGCAAGTGACTGTCCTCTTTGCTAGCTTGATGTAGACTGCAGGGCTCAAGATTTTTAAGAGGTTTGTTCCAGCTGTAATCTGGGACACTCATCTATGGATTTCCCTGTGATGTCACCTAGTAACATAACCTCCTTTTTCTGGTGGGACAACCTTGACCCTATTCTAACAGCTGCTCTAGAATTGAGCAGTTCTAAACTAATACTAACTACAAATCAGAGCATCCTTTCTTGTTTCTTCTCTTGTAGGGATTTCTCTTAGCAGTTTTTTTTTTAATCAGAAGCCAGTTGAGCACAAGTTGATATGTTTTCTGAAATGAAGATTGGGAGCCTGAGTATAGGCATCAGCCAACCACTAAAGATAAAGTGAAGTAGTAGCTTGAAAACCCTTAATAAAAATGTACTGTGAGTGTGAAAACTTAACAATGCTGCGGTTGGTTTTGGTTGGTTGGGAGGAAGAGCAATGTGAAAAAGTAATGATTTAGTTTCTTCTTGCCCCTGCTACTCTCAGATTTAACTGGCTTCTTTTGAAAAAAGGATCTGTGGAGTCCATCCATCAAGGTGATAGCTTCATCAGTGATTGGATGTCACTGTAGCATAGTGGAGAAACTGTTGGGGCAGGGAGTTCTGACTTTCACCTAGTGATATTGTATATGTCTCTGTCATAGAATACTTGTACTCCGAAAATAACTCAAACAGTGGTATCTTGAGGTTTGGTTTGTGTGTTTGCCTTTTGCCATGTTTGCTCAGTTTACAAGTAGATTTGCTTCTTCTGATCACCGGTCATGACAGCTCTGCCTGTAATGCAAGAGTGAAGCTGGGCTTTTTCTCTAACTGTGGCCTCTTGTGGGTCAGAGTTAACTAGCCATAGACTCTAGTTAACAGACTCAGCTGGGCCAACAGCTAGAACTCTTGGTTTGTTATTATTCACTGTAACCTAAGCAAGAAGAAGCATTTGAAACTCACTCCTAGATTGCTCTTCCAGAGCTGCCATCCAGACCATCAATAGAATATGTTTGGGAGTAAGTTTGACTCCATCACTCATACTTCCTGTAGTGAGCTGTTGCTTTTTTTTTCCTTCCTGCTCCCATCCCTGCACAAATCTATACAGGAGTCAACATCTGTGTAGAGATGAAGCAAAAAGGATCCTGCAGCTCCTCTCATTTATCCTGTTCTACCCAGATGTTCTATGTACATTCCGAAGCTTCTTTTGTTTGTGTCAGAATTTTAATGCTCCCTGTTGTGCTTTCTTTAGTTGACCGTATTGTTGGGCTGGATCAGGTAGCCGGTATGTCAGATACAGCACTGCCAGGGGCCTTTAAAACCAGGAAGGGTATGTTCCGAACAGTGGGACAGCTCTATAAGGAACAACTGGCTAAACTAATGGCTACCTTGAGGAATACCAACCCTAACTTCGTCCGCTGTATTATCCCCAACCATGAAAAAAAGGTAAAAACAGTTTCAACAGTAATTTCCTGGGATATGTTTGCTATCTTTTGTCAGGTTTTGAAAGAGATTTTAAAAAGGTCTTGTTTCCTCCGAATCTTTCTTTAAGGTCATCTTATATAACTGTATACGTCACGAAATCATGGAGACTGATCTTTTGGTTCTTTTTAAGCTGGCATAAAAGCTTTCAAATGCTTCTAACTGGAAAAGAGGGAACTGGCTGCTTTATAAAAAAAAAGGAGGAGGCAAGGGATAACCCTCTTTTGTACAAGCTTCATGGTATTAATAAAATACGCCTTTTCGTCACCAGGCTGGAAAACTAGATCCGCACTTGGTCCTTGACCAGCTTCGCTGTAATGGAGTGCTGGAGGGAATCCGTATTTGTCGTCAAGGTTTCCCCAACAGAGTTGTGTTCCAGGAATTCAGGCAAAGGTGAGGCCTAGAAAAGAACATGAAGCAGTCTTTACCTCTGCAAATTGCAAAAACGGAAGTATTTTATTGCACTGGGATTGCCAGTCTTTTCCAAGGCAGCACATCTGGCCGTTGGTATTTTCTGGCACAAAGCTTCCCAAAACCACCTTTGACTTTTCTAGTAAATGTGTAGTTAAGGTGAGGCATAGAGGGAGCCCATCCAAGACTGCTGCTTCATATTCTGCTGTCTAGAGATACATTTTTTTTTCTTCTAATAAGACTGTAAATTGTCAAATTCAGAATGGCATAAGAATGCTTTACTGATTTTTGGTTTTGTTTGTTTTCAGATATACTTGTGTGACTTGTCTAATGCTTTCTCTTTTTCAGATATGAGATCCTAACTCCAAATGCAATTCCAAAAGGATTCATGGATGGAAAGCAAGCTTGCGTGCTGATGGTAAGACACCTCAGAAACTCTACTTGAATATACTTTGGGGGTGTGGCTTGGAAATCTGAGTTATGCATGTTAAAAATACATCTTATACTCGCAGACCAAAATTCTTAAGTTAAACATGTGGTCTGAGGGTACAAAAACCTTTCTCTTGGCTTCACAGATGGAGGCTTTTGATTATCATGGAGTTCAGTAGTCCTAGGCAAAAAGGGTCTTTTTGTTTCTACAGATGCATACACTTTGGGTTGCCAGCAGTATTCATTGAATCAAAATGTATAGAAGCGTTAGTGTTATCTTTAGCACATGGTTAAAGTATGAGCTTCAACAAACTTTTTGTAATGGTTTGTTGATGACAAATGCTTTCAGTGAAGGCTCCAATTAATTTATTCAGAATTTTCTGCTTCTAAAGGAAAGTTTTGGCTCTATAGCTTGAAGACCAGGGGAGATTGGATTAAATTTGGCTGTATGGGATTCCGCTTTTTCTGTTTTAAAGGAGTATACCTTATTCCCCTTACACTAGTGTAAGTGTTAGCAGCAAATCCTTTAAAGGATGAGGAAGTCAGTTGGAGTGCCTTTTTCTGATAAAGATTAGGAGTGTGAAGAAATAAGTAGGAAGGATCAACATATGTGTTTCCTTTCAGAAAGGAAAGGGCTCTTTGGACTAGGCATATGTTCCTCACAGCATCGTTATAGTTCTGAGCACTTGATGTGGTGTTGTATTAAACAATGCTTTCTATCATATGTTCTCTCTGGTTAGCTCCATTTCATGCTGTGCTTGGCTGAGATCCAACTCCTCTAACTGGGACAGAACTGTATTGGAAACTAGCAGCGTTGGTTGGCCTGAGTGCTTACTGTAGGGAAAGGATATCTTAAAGCCATGAGAGACAAATATGTTTTGTCATGTTTCATATGAAACAGTCTTGCAGGACATGAATTCTCTCTCTCACTTTAGATCAAAGCATTGGAGCTGGATTCCAACCTCTACCGAATTGGACAGAGTAAAGTGTTCTTCAGAGCTGGAGTCCTTGCTCATCTTGAAGAAGAGAGAGACCTGAAGATCACAGATGTCATTATTGGCTTCCAAGCATGCTGCAGAGGCTATTTGGCCAGAAAGTAAGGACCATCTTTTATAAAAAACATATGTAAATGTATATAAACATATGTACATAAAAGACACATATAAACGTATATATTTCTCCCAGTCAGGTGTAAGCTTTTCTTCAAAAGAATCTGTCTAGAAATTATATTCTTTTCTGTCAGAAAAGCCATGATTTATTTGTTGTATATGAGAGATGATGGTGTTTTAGGGTTTCCTGATCTCTGTAATTCTGGACTTCTGGCACCTGCAAGAAACTCCATGTGCTGCTGTCCCACATACTACCAGAGCAGTAAAGTGCATTCCTCCCTACAGGAAATTTTTTGACAGTGCTGCAAACTGTGAATGTAAAAATGAAAATGTCTTAGTACAGTACTGATCCAGGAGGTATAGGATTTCTTTTATGATATTAGGTAGGGCTGCAAATGATATGGCCCTAAAAATAAAACCAGTATCTGCAGATTGGCAGAACACACCTATTTCAGGTCTCCCTTTTTTGAAGTGAAAATAGTGAGGCTTTTCAGATTAGACATGAGGGAAAACCTTTATTAAATAAGAAATTGGATAAAGGAAAGCATAATTGCTTATAATGGAGCAGGAAAAAAAATGATAGATGAAGTTCGCTGGAAGTCTTGCTGCTTGTTTTTAGGAGGGAGACTTCTAAAGTAAAAATGTAGAGGCATTGGGTGAAAGGCTTGGTGGAGAGAATTGCAGTGCTGCTGTGGGTTCCTTTGTCTGACCTCCACTTACTTTGCAGAGCCTTTGCCAAGCGCCAGCAGCAGTTGACAGCCATGAAAGTGCTTCAGAGAAACTGTGCTGCCTATTTGAAGCTGAGGAATTGGCAATGGTGGAGGCTGTTCACCAAGGTAACATTTTTCCCTTTACAATTTTGACAGTTTGGTTTCAGTTTCAGCTTCTCGGGTTGAACCAGGGCACCAAAAAATACTTTTCTGTAGTTGGGCTGGCTTGCAACTACACCTCGATTCATTTAGGTAGAGAATATCATAGCGTGTTTTATAGCTATGCAGTATATCTGCATAAACCAAGGGCAAGACTATATCCAAATAGTGTTGTAGAAAAGCAGAAGTTATCTTTTGATGCTTTATGCCTAAGAAGAGTAAGAGGATCACTTGCTTTGATGGTATGGCACTTCAAAGTCTACATGGGTAGTCAATTTAGCTAGGCAAAAACGGATAACACAGGGATGGCTTGCCCTCTGTTTCTGTGTTGTAAGAGCAAAAGAAAAGCACTGAGGTCTGATCTTGCTGTTAGGCTTGTATATAATTTACCTTTATAAAAATAATGAATACACGAAAAGATGGTCTTTTTTCAAAACATATGGGATTTCTTGCTTTTTAGCCATAAGACTTTGCAGCTAAATGAGAGTTGAGAGCAGAGTTTAAACTTTTCTCTTTCCTGTGAAATGACTTCTGAGGGAACACCACTTGCACCCATTTCTATCTGGACATTGATTTGTTGACCGTTACCCTCTGGATGTAACCATCCAGCTAGTTCCTTATCCACTGAAGAGTCCATCTATTAAATTCATATCTCTTCAATTTAGGGAGAAGGATGTTGTGGGGGACCATATCAAAGGCCTTAGAGAAGTCCAAATAGGTGACATTGACCCACCTGTGAATTTACCCACTATGGCAACTTTTTTATTCTCCTGATATTACTACTTGGCTTCTGAGGGCCTGGAATTGCCCTAACCCTTTTCTGATGCACCCCCTCCTGGAGGAAAAGTTGGGCAGGCAGAAAGTGTGTTATTGGCAGAGCATATACATTTTATTCAGTGCTTATCAAGTACAAGAATGTTTCTTCATGTTTTCCTTGTTCGTTATACATGTCTCATTCCTTTGGTTTCCCTTTCAGGTGAAGCCCCTTCTGCAAGTAAGCAGACAGGAAGAGGAGATGATGGCCAAGGAAGAAGAACTAATAAAGGTCAAGGAGAAGCAGCTGGCTGCAGAAAATAGACTGAGTGAGATGGAGACCTTCCAGGCCCAGGTGAGTTTGAAAATCTCATGTGTGAATGTTATTCTTCTCTACCTGGCCAACTGCTTGAGAGCACCCCTTGCTTTATTGGTCTGATGGACAAGCTGCAGGATTCCTGCTGTTGAAATATGTGACTTGGCTGCCACCTTGTTCAATTTCCTTTGCCCTTCTTCCTAGCTCAGTTCCTCTAGCAGACCACTTATTGCCCTTCTATAGCCATTATGTTAAGTCTCCTTTGGCAGGGTATTACAGCAAGCTAGTTGAATTCAGTGTCACTGTTAATGGAATCCTTTTCGTTTGGAGCACCTAAGGTGGCAGCAGGATTGTTTTTCTCTAGGGCTGATAATTATTTGTGTTACTTTTGCAGGGGAAAATTAAATAATCTTTTTTCAAATAGATATGGTCTTGAGAAATCTATTAAGGCTAATGTAATACGTGGTTGCAGTGTATCATTTGTGAAGGAGAACAAACACTGAAAAACTGTTTTGATATTTAGTTTTTGATTAGCAGCAGGAGACTGCTGCAATGATTAAGACTAACTGTGGAACCCAGGAGCACATAACACATTGCAAAGTACTTTGGTAAATTGGAGCTTGTCTTGTTTCTGGCTTTGTGTCTAATGTAGCTAATGGCAGAGAAGATGCAGCTGCAGGAACAGTTGCAAGCAGAAACTGAACTCTGTGCTGAAGCTGAGGAGATAAGAGCCCGCCTGACAGCCAAGAAGCAAGAACTGGAGGAGATATGTCATGACCTGGAAGCAAGAGTGGAGGAAGAGGAAGAACGGTGTCAACATCTGCAAGCTGAAAAAAAGAAAATGCAACAGAATATCCAGGTAATGCTTTAGGAATACTGTGTCTTCTCAGTAGAGAGTATAGTAAGGGTCAGAACTTTTCTGTTGTCTCAGCTTGGAGGGAAACAGGAGAGAGAGAACAAAAAATAAAGCATAGAAAAATCTATCTGTGGAATGGAACATAGTGATTCTGGTGTTGAGCCTGAGGTGTTCAGCTGGAATGAGCTTTTCCATTCTTGAAGATGGTGACCACTTGTCAAATGGACAAGTAAGCGTAAGCAGGGTGTTTTAGAATGGTGCATTCTTCTTTGCAAAATAGCATTGTTCGTTCTGCTAGAAAAGCTGTTTGTTAGGACAGGGTATATTGCATCAAGTCACAACAGATGTTATTTCTGGAAAGTACTAATAATACCTTGAGGAAGGGCAAAGAAAACTTCCAAGTTCTAGGATTGCTACAGTGCTGTTACATTGGTTAGTGAGTAGTACTGACAGATGCCTTGCTTTTCTGTGGGTGTTGTGAAGGAACTGGAGGAGCAGCTTGAAGAAGAGGAAAGTGCAAGGCAGAAGTTGCAGCTGGAAAAAGTGACCACAGAGGCCAAATTGAAGAAACTGGAAGAAGATGTGATGGTTCTGGAAGATCAGAATCTCAAATTGGCTAAGGTAAGATTCTTGCAGCTTCTTACACAGGCTGAAGACATACGGGTATTTCTCCTGGAGCTCCCCACCAAAGGCTGACCATATTGTGGGGGAACATACAGATGAGTTGAGTCTTGTCTTTGACAACTCTGACCTGAAATTAACTGCCTGCCTATATTCTTTACAAGTCAATAGTGTATGGTATTTAAATAGCCTTGACTAAATAATGATCCATGGACAAAAGTTTTCTGATATATCATTATACCAAACAGTATCAAGTTGTCCCATGAGCAGACTTCCCTTTCAGATTTGAAAAGCCTTCAAGTGCAAATCTTTAAGTAGCCATTGATTTGAATACTATCTGTAATCCTGAAAGGATTTATTTTGTTCCAAGTTCCTTTCAGGAATAGTAGGCACCCATGACTTTGACATATTTAAGCACAGTCAGCTGTGGAAAAATATCCTGTAATTCTAGCAACTGCTTTGACACTGCCTTCTCAATTCTGCAGGAAAAGAAACTATTGGAAGACAGGATGTCTGAATTTACAACAAACCTGACAGAGGAAGAGGAGAAATCTAAGAGCTTAGCCAAACTCAAGAATAAGCATGAAGCCATGATCACAGACCTTGAAGGTGGTTTTGCTTTTGTTTAGGGTTTTTTTGTGTGGGGGTGTTTTTTGTGTGCTTGTTTTTAAGGCAGATTCTGGAAAGGACTTGCCTGCTTACTTCTTAGTTTTAGGTGGTTTCCTGTTAAAATTTGTTTAACTTAATTTTGATTTCTAGAGCCCCAGGTTCTGAGGGGTTAAAAGTTACTCTGTAGTGTGTATGCTATTGATTGGTTTGGTAGAGCTGTTCAGTGACTGGCTGAAGGTTATGTGCCTTGTCAGCTGAGCCCTTGATCTAAATAAAAATCCTCTCTAAAGCAGCAGGCCAATGGAGAAGAGAGGCTGGTTCTCTTTCTTTTCCTGCTGTGGAAGTGTAACCACTTTTCTACTTCCAGCAGCATCAGCATCAGTCTGTCAGGGTTAGTGCTGTTTCTGGTATCCTGTTTGCACAAGCTCTTCAGAGTTGAAGCTGGAGGTACTTCATCTGGAGACTGCCCTGGTTAACACAGCAGGAGCCAGCCTGTTTAGTTTCTGTAAAGGGAGAGCAGATCTTGTGTTCAGTGTCACTTAATGAATGCTTATGCCTGTGTGGTGTGGGTGTTGGGAGAGGCTGGCATTGTGCTGGCATTGTTTAGTATAGAGAAAGAGGAGAAGAGGGTTTGGCTGTAAGATGAAGGGAAGGGAAGTCATGTAGATATGTTTTGAGGGCAAAATGTGGGGGCAGTTGCATGTGTAAGTCCTGACAAAATAATGCACTCCAGCTACAGTTGGGACAGTTGTATTACTGGGAATGAAGCTATTGATTAAATAGCTTTATTTTCTCCGCTAATACAACAGTCTTTGAGTATGTATCGTCTGTGTAACTTAATGTGTCCTCATCTTCAGAACGTCTGCGACGTGAAGAAAAGCAAAGGCAAGAATTAGAAAAGACTCGTCGAAAGCTTGAAGGGGACTCCAGTGATCTGCACGACCAGATTGCTGAGCTGCAGGCTCAGATTGCAGAACTCAAAATGCAGCTGGCCAAGAAAGAAGAGGAGCTGCAGGCAGCCTTAGCTAGGTGAGAACCTGACCTGCAGGGTTCAGGTACCACAAACTGGGAAGTATTTCTTGTCTTGTCTCCTTTTGGAATAGGGACTAAGTGGTATCTGTGGCAGTTGTATTTCAGCCTGTGGACTGTTAGGATCCGTGTTCTCAGCATCAGTGTTCTTTTGCTGCTGCTCACTGCCACATTCTCTGTGCAGAGCAAGGCTATGAATTAAATGTTTCATTGGGACTGTAAGATTTCAGAGAGGGTTAAAAGGTAGTGACAACAGACTCTCTGACTGGTAGTTGCTATATTCATCTGTTCAGTAAAGTGTCCAGTTTCCAGTGCAAAATGGTGCTTTTTTCTGTTGTCGGTGTTTCTGTGTCCCCTTTTTTTAAGGTAAGTGATTGTGCTCTCTCAGATATTGGGAAATAGAACTTAAAATCCGTAGTGATACACGCATCAAAGTCTGAATATAATATTATAGAGCTGGCCCATGGCAGCTTTCCTTATTGATTATTCTTGGTAGGTTAGGTGATTTTAATTTGCCTACAGTTTAAACCTGGCTCTGACCAGAACCCTGTGTTGAACACAGGGTGGAAGAAGAGGCAGCTCAGAAGAACATGGCTCTGAAAAAGATCAGAGAACTTGAATCCCAGATCACTGAGCTTCAGGAAGATCTGGAGTCAGAGAGAGCATTCAGGAATAAAGCTGAAAAACAGAAGCGGGATCTGGGAGAAGAGCTGGAAGCATTGAAAACGGAGCTAGAAGACACACTAGATTCTACAGCTGCTCAGCAAGAGCTCAGGTAACTCCAAAATGTAGCTGTTCTCTTTATTTTTTACTTTTTTAATAAATGCTGGAGCATCCAGTCTCTTACCAAAGCAGGACTTTGCCTTTATTGGAGTAGTCTGGTTAGCAGCCTCAGCGCTGTAGAAGGAGGTAGTGTGCAAGCTGTGCTCAAAACTGCATTTACCTCACCTAATGTAGGAATGTTAATTTGTTCCCTAACCACAGTGTTAGTGATAGACCAGAAACATTCATTCTTTCAGGCTATTACTACTTAGGCTGAAAGTAATGCTGCCAGCTTCTGCTTAAGAACAGTGCATTGCTAAACTCTAACTTTGAAAAGTGTCTTTGTAGCTTGTAGGGCTAAACAGATGTTGGCATTTTTCTGCATTAGACATGCTTTTGATGGATATACACATCTGTTTGCTTTTCTCACTAATGGAATTTGTGAATTTTGTAGGTCAAAGAGAGAACAAGAAGTAACAGTTTTGAAGAAGACCCTTGAAGATGAGGCAAAGACACACGAGGCTCAAATCCAAGAGATGAGGCAGAAACATTCACAAGCTATTGAAGAGCTGGCAGAGCAGTTAGAACAAACCAAACGGGTACGTGGAATAGAAAACACAAGGCCAAAGCAGTCAATCTCCCTGAAAGGACAGCTGCTCTATGACCATGTCTTAAAGCTGCAGAAGAACATGAAGCGTTTGTGATACTAGGCACCTGATACATATGCTCTTCTTCCCTTGGTAGATTATTTTTCACTATGAAGCTGCTTTGAATAGTTGCATTCAGTCTTTGTTCCAACCAGTCCTGTTATATACTGCATAACCAAGACATTCTTTTCACAGCTTGCGCTTGTTAACTTGTGCAGCCTTAATATGGGATCTAATGGTGGAAAACTATTGCCTGTGTTTGTCTTCTCTACTTGTTAGATTGTCTCCTGCTTATCAGTGACAGGCTGCTTAAATTGTTTTTTTTTTCTGAGTAAGCAGTCTACAACTTAGCTGCCAAACATGAAACATTAGCTTGCTTATTGTGGGGGGAGAGGAAAAAGTTCTTGGTGGAAGGATCCTGCCATATCTAAAGTCTGAGAGGTTTTGCTGTGTTTTTTTTTCCTCTTCAGGTAAAAGCAAATCTTGAAAAAGCAAAACAGGCTCTGGAAAGTGAGAGGACTGAACTGGCCAATGAGGTGAAGGCCCTTCTGCAGGGCAAAGGGGATGCTGAGCACAAGCGGAAAAAAGTAGATGCTCAGCTCCAAGAACTCCAGGTGAAATTCACGGAAGGTGAAAGAGTGAAGACTGAACTGGTTGAGAGGGTTAACAAATTGCAGGTGAGTGGCATGGGTTTTCCTTAGCTTCTGGTAGAGCCCAGGATTAGCCTAAAAGCATTGTAGGGTCATACCTCCCCACAGCTAGTTCAAAAATCTCGTTTCTGCTGAGGATAAAGTTCCTACAAAAAGCAAATCCATAGTTTGCTTCCCAAGGGCTATGCAAGCTACTTAACTCATTGTCAGGGCAGGACTTTTGGATTGATGTTGCTTACCAGCTCTAAGAAGCTGAAGTAAGTTAGTTGCCTTTTGAGTTTTGTAAGCCTTAAAATATCACCATGTCTGCTCCCCTTCAGCATGCAGCGGTTTGTATAGTACAGTTTGCAGTTGTGCAAACATCCAGCTGCTTGTGGACCTAGACCGCCATAAACAGACCAGCAATTGTGCAACTCATTTGGAAGACAGCTTCTTGAAGCTTTGTAATGCAGTTGATGCTGATGAGGTGTGCCTCAAGGCTGATGGGGAAATTTAGGGTTTCTCCTCCTGTCTTCAAGTGAACAACAAATCACTTTGAGTCACACAGAGCATTGTGTTCTGCCTTTTCATTTTTGGAGGGCTATTATTAAAAGTCGAGTATTGCTGGTGTGTGCACTTTTAGAATGTGCAAATGTAATTTTGAGATTCTAGATATAGTCCTGAAGCAGACAATATAAAATAGAGGCTTTTAAAATTCTTGCCAGGCTCTCTAAAGTCTTACATAGGCCTTAAAAAACCCAAACCACCCAGAAACAGAAGGCTCCTGCTGCAGAGGGGATCCCATGTAAAAATATCTTTTCAGCTTCTCCTACTTCATCCCTGTGAGTCTGGAAATGATGCCTTCATCTCCCTGAGAGACTATATGCATGCCTTAGTGTTATGAGGTGCCTGAGTTTTCAGTTCTGGGTCCTATAGCTGCTCACTTGTTCCTGCCTTTGTTTTTGCAGATGTATTCACTAACTGATACTCTGATCTCTCCTTCAGGTTGAGTTGGACAATGTCACAGGTCTCTTGAACCAGTCTGACAGCAAATCAGCCAAATTAGCTAAGGACTTCTCTGCTTTGGAATCACAACTTCAGGATACACAGGTGAGAGCTTTGGAAACCAAGGCATCTCTGTGTGATGCAGCCAAATGTCTTTTGCAATTTACAAAAGTAAGATGATTTCTAGTGCCTGAAGCAGATAAACGACCGCTGTCTTTAGAATCTACTAAGGCTGGTTTGGTGCTAGAAAGACTCCAGGAAAGACTGGGTGGCTTGTGAGGTGAAGAAATATACTTTAATAATTAGAGTGTATGAGGAAATAGGACCATTCTGAGTGTTTTGTTTCTGCGTGGACTTGCTGGAAGACGACTGTTTAAATTCTGTCTTTGGTTGTGTTATCTGTGCAGTAAGTTGCATTCTTAAAATCAACTTCAAAAGTACTCATTCTGGAGAGAGTAGGTGAGCATTGTGAGCCTTTAAAGCCAAGGAGTGGTGCTGAATTCCACTGGGATGTTCACTTCATAGGAGCTGCTGCAGGAGGAGACTCGCCTAAAACTGAGCCTCAGCACTAAGCTGAAGCAAATGGAGGACGAGAAGAACAGTTTCAAAGAGCAACTGGAAGAAGAAGAGGAAGCTAAGAGAAACCTGGAGAAACAGATTGCTGTGCTTCAGCAACAGGTAAACAGTCTGCATCCTATAACCAGTGACTTTTGAGAGGAAGCATAAGTGCAATCTGTCTATAGGGAAGTAAAATATAAATGGAGAATCAACTTCAAGTAACAGAACCTTTCCTGGGAAAAGGTGATCCTGCTGATTTGGGCAAGAGAGGAAATTAAGAGGTCTCTGATGATATTTGTATGAACTACTTGTAGATTTGTATCCAACAATTCCTGTAGGAATTCAGTCATGTATTAGTTGAGGGGGGAGCAGGACCTTCAAAACTGAGCAGGCGCAACTTCTGGTACCAGTACACTACATACATTATTGTCTGTGGTACGGCTTCATGTGTGAGTTTTCCTGGCTGAGCTTTTCTGGCTTTCAGGCAATAGATGCAAAGAAGAAGATGGATGATGGTCTGGGCTGCCTTGAGTCGGCAGAGGAAGCCAGGAAGAAGCTGCAGAAGGACTTGGAGGGCTTGAGCCAGCGTTATGAAGAGAAAACTGCTGCGTATGACAAGCTGGAAAAAACAAAGACCCGCCTGCAGCAAGAGCTAGATGACCTTGCTGTGGACTTGGATCATCAGCGGCAGATCGTTTCCAACCTGGAGAAGAAGCAGAAGAAGTTTGATCAGGTATGTCTTCAGTCACTGGGCATTCAGTAAGTGCTTCTTATCGACAGCTCTGCTTTAAGAATGCCTAAGCAATGCTGCTTGGAGAATGCATATTTATTTCCAAACTAAGGCATAGCATATAGAGTGAAGAAATAAGCTTTCATAGAATTAAATTAATTCTGTTGCTTGCATAGGAAGCTAAGTGATGCTTCTTTCCCAAAGGCATAGCATTTATATCAAGACCAACATCAAGTTTAAAGCATTGTTTGCAGATTGTTGAGAGGGAGTTGGAAATACTTGGTTTGAGGCCTAGGGAATCAGAAGTTTGCTCATTTGGGGTCAGCACAGTTCCAAAAGGTGGGATGGCATGCTTTATTCTTGGAAGCTGGTTCCTACTTTCTGTGGCAGAGTACTATTAAGACACTAATGAAAAGCTGTGTGTTTAACTTGTTAGAAAATTGTCATTAATTTCTCAGAATAGTGATACTGTGCTCTTGTAGCTGTTGGCAGAGGAGAAGAGCATCTCTGCCAAGTATGCAGAAGAACGGGACCGTGCTGAGGCAGAAGCCCGTGAGAAGGAGACTAAGGCCCTCTCCCTGGCCAGAGCCCTGGAAGAAGCCATAGAGCAGAAAGATGAGCTGGAACGAATCAATAAGCAGTTCCGTGCTGAGATGGAAGACCTGATGAGTTCAAAGGATGATGTTGGGAAAAGTGTATGTATGAATTTAAAATGTCTAGCCAGGAAATATCGCACAGGTGATACTGTTAGTTTAATACTGCAGAAAGCTTATGTTAGTGGTAATACAGATGAATGTAGTAGAGAATACTGGACACATTATGAGTTTGTGAATGTTTGTATTGCAAGAACCTGGAAATGGCCCAAAGTAGTGGAAAACAGATGTAGTAGGCAACTGAACTGCTTTAATTAATTGTGGCAGAAATGAAGATATGACAAGGGTCTGATCTGTAAAATACAGAGATTAGCCAGGCAATGGAAGACAGTAAACCCAGTATTTCAAAACAAAAGAAAATGTTACGATAAGCAGGAAGGAAAATAAAGTCAGAGGCCAAAAAGTATTTTCTTGAATTCTGTCACAGAATCATAGAATAGTTAGGGTTGGAAAGGACCTTAAGATCATCTAGTTCCAACCCCCCTGCCGTGGACAGGAACACCTCCCACTAAACTGTGCCACCAAAGGCTCTGTCCAACCTGGCCTTGAACATTGCCAGTGATGGAGCATTCACAACTTCCCTGGGCAACCCATTCCAGTGCCTCACC